>CAIGQZ010032287.1:11942914-11956025 GCA_903798205.1 Danio tinwini | reverse complement strand
AGATAGATAGATAGATAGATAGATAGATAGATAGCACATGCATGGTAAATGATAAACAGTGCAAAAATAACAATAATTGTATAGGAAACGCAGCAATATTCAATGCACAGACAACAATACAGTTAAAAATAAGACACATCTTAACACCCGAGGCCTCTTATTTTTACAGCTGTGTAAAACAAAGTAGATGGCAGGCATTTCATGCATTAGAATGTAAAGTACTGTAAGCGCAACATTGAGGTGGCATTACTAAAATGAACTATTAAAGGTTTAATTACCAGCAACATCCGACAGACTCCTCATCGGAGTGTCACCCGTTGTTGGCCAAAGAGCAGAGCTTATGCGTCTAATAAGGTCATGCATATGAGGTGACATGACCTTTCAGTGACCCTAAATATAGCCTGTACCTTTAGTGTGGCATCTTCTTGGTTACATCAGTGAGAACATGCCTCGTGCATGCAGGATATAGATGTGCTATGGAATTTCCTGGAATTACAGACATGGGTGCTGGTGTAATTTTTCAAGAAAAATAGTATTGTTGTTATTAATGACGTATATTTTAATGATTTTTTAAAAATAATTATTTATTATTATTACTTGTGTATTTCAGTTATATCACACAAGCAAGTTGACAGCAGCCTGGAAATAATTTTATTTCTAGCTAAAAAAAATGACTTACCTGGATGCCTGAGGTGCCAGGATCACCAGCATCATCATTTTTTTTCCACCAGCACACATGCATATATATATATATATATATATATATATACACATGTATTATTCCATTGTAGTTTCTTCATTTTTAAAGCATATTAAGTGATAAAACAAACCAAGCAGCTATGAAAAGAACCACAGTACACTACAAACACTGAATTGAAGCAGAAAAATACGAAGATAGACTACAGAAATTACAAAACTGTACAGAATTACAAATGGTGTAGAAATATTTAAACTTATACTTTATGTACTTTAAAGATTTTTGTTGTATCTATCGAAACTATATACTTCCAATATGGACATATATACAAGTATTTTGAATGGATTAGGAAACACACTCGGTTACCTCTTCTCTGCTCACTACGATTTTCTGATTGGTTGATTTTTCAGTACAGCATTATGGGTAATGTAGTTTTTCCACTGAAATCCACCTACTTGTTTTAAGAACACGTTGAAACAAAAGTGTACAAAAAAAACAAAACAGAAACATAAGCTTGGTATTATCACAAAATTGAAATTAACTGCAAAAAAATTTTGATTTAACAGGTGTAATACAAAAACTTTATTTTTGAGTATTAAAATGCAATGTTTTCTAAGGTCTCATTAGTAAACGTTAATGCAATAACATCAGCTGAAGGAACTTTGGCTTTAGACGTTTTATAAATATAGTGTAATTATAAATAAATATAATTATAAAAATAGAAAAAAATACATTTGAACATCAAAATATATATTAGCCTACTGATATTACATATATAACAATTGCTTGCATATCTGCACATCAACTATGTTCAATATTCCACCACATATTGATTTATTAATTTTTCTGAAGTTTTGTATTGTACGTATTGTAAACGAAAACACACAAAAAACTAAAGGTAAAGGGTAATATTTGTTTTATTCTGTAAACTAATAATGACATTTCTTCAAAATGTTAATTTAAATGTTGTCATTTGGAGCTTTTTGTTTGTTTTTGATTAGCATAAAAATACTGCATATTAAACCTGAATTACTAGTGAAACTACATTGTCCTGTCTGTAGTTTTAGCATAGCCTCATCTACATATGCCCGTAGGAGAAGCCACACTGCATTCAACCAATCAAACGCCTCCTTCTCAAAAAGACAGCCCACATCTTAGCATGTGACAAAGCAACTCACTCACAACTGTGCTTTATTGTTATGGGATGGTGCTTTAGTAATTTAATTTAAATGAATTGAGGTAAGAGCAAATATCCTTATATTATCTTTTCGCCTGGAGTTTATTGTGCCTGACTGTTTATTTGGCCAGCTTGTTTTCTTTGTACACATGCGCAGACGTCTTGTCAACTAGGAAGTGCAGTTTCTCCTGCTAGCTGCAGTATCGTTGTACTGTAAAAGGTGAATGAGGCTGCTATATATGAGTACAGTTGATCCTTTCGGCTTTGACGAGATCGAATTTCTCTGTTTTGCTTCCATTAACACTTTTATTCATATCTGTCTGTATAAGTAGATGCCATCAGGCTGACGCACGAGACAGAAACGTGACCTTGACTCATATCTCACTTTACATGACTAAAACTGAAACCAGCTGGTTTAGGTGTCTTTAAAACGTGAACTTGTTTTTCTGGCTTTATTATTTGTGGATTAGTATATTTGTATTGTCCGTTAGTAAGTCTTTTTAGTGCTGGTCTGGAGTCAGTTGTTAGTCGCAGTACCCTCCCTTATCTTTATTTGCAGGTTTTTCAGTAAAAGCTGATTAGACAACAGACATTTTTTTTATTATCATTTCTGAAAAGTTCTAAATAGTGAAATTATATTAGCAGCCAATGACTATCAAAGTACAACATTGTTTACAGTCAAATAAATAGTGCTAATGTTGTTTCGAAGTAAACAATATAGTACAGTAGCATGTCACAAGTTGTCACTGAACGAATGTGCGAATATATATAACTACCTGTACCTCAATATTTATTTTTTGAAAAGCAGTTGTAGCATGCTTTTGACTATTGTGCATTTTTATGACTTTATGATTATAGACTTGAAGAACTATGCATTCTGTGTAATGCAAATTGCCATGGTATTACCATGTTTTTTTTTGTTTTTTGTGCAAGTCTTGCTTGGTTTTAGGGCATTTACAGTTCCAGTTGAAGGTTTGGAAACATTCAGATTTTTAAATGTTTTCTAAAAGACTCTTATGATCACCAAAGCTGTGTTTGTTTGATCAAAAAATGCAATAAAAAGGCAAAATCATAAAATATCATTTTAGTTGAAGAACCTCTTTTCTATGTAAATAAATCTTAAACATTTTTGAGGTAAAGTTGGTTTTATTTTGACACATTCGCAGTTTCTTTCTAACATCATTTTAGAAAAGTATTCTATACAACTTCTAAATATTGAAATCATATTAGCAGCCAAATACTATCAAAGTAAAACATTTTTCACAGTCGAATAAATAGTGTTAATGTTGTTTTGAAATATACAATATAGTAAAGTTGTCACTGAACGAATGTGCGAATATATAACCACCTCCACCTCAATATTTATTTTTTGAATCACAGTTGTAGCATGCTTTTGACTATTATACAATTTTATGACTGGATTATAGACTTGTACTGTATTCTGTGAACTCAAATTACCATGGTGTTACCATGTTTTTGTTGTTTTTAGCAAGTCTTGCTTGGTTTTAGGTCATTTACAGTTCCAGTTTAAAGTTTGGAAACATTCAAAATTTTAAATGTTTTTAAAAGACTCTTATGATCACCAAAACTGCGTTTGTTTGATCAAAAATGCAATAAAAACGACAATATCATAAAATATTATTTTAGTTGAAGAACCTCTTTTCTATGTAAATAAATCTTTATTTTTTGAAGTAAAGTTGGTTTTATTTTCACACATTCGTTCAGTGACAACTTGTGACACAGTCCCACAGTTGTTTACCATGCTACTGTGAATATTCGGTCACAAATTGCATGCAAGAATGACTTCAAAACAATATTAGCACTAATTGATTGACTGTGAACAATGTTGTACTTTGATAGTCATTGGCTGCTCATATGATTTCCCTATTAAGAATTTTCAAAGAATACTTTCAAAGAAAATAAAAATATTAAGGTGAAAGTCAGAATGTGCAAATATAAAACCAACTTTAGTCTTATACGATCCTGCTGAAATTGCTCAGTGGTGATATGTACACTCTCAGAGATAAAGGTACGCGAGTTATACCTCAAGGGTATGTAGGTACTATTATATACTTTTGAGGTACCAATATAGACCCTTCAAGTACTACTGTGTACCTTTTGAAAAGGTACCACCCCAGTGACAGCTCTCGTACCTTTATTTCTAAAAGAGTGTATGTATGATGTATATTTTATGACTGTCAAATCAGCAATACCGAATATCACGTGAGACTAAAGAAGATTGCATGTAGTAATGATGCAGAAAATTCAAAAGAGAAATAAATTATGTTGAAAAATGTAAATATGTTCACTTTGAATAATATTCATTTACACTAATATTCATTTACACTGAGGAAGGGCAGAGGGTTGCTGAATAACTACTGAGAGATTTCACCTGCTTTCTGGGCTTTCACTGCCTTTCTACACCTCTCTTTCTTCAAGTGTTCAGTACATTTTCCCTGCATCATTTCATTTTATTACACATAACTTCATTTGTAAACTAATTAGTTCAGTTTTCTTTGGATGTATGGATTTTTTTGGTTGTTACCAACATCCAGGGAAAAATTCAAGTCAACGACACCTTTAGAAATATGTTTTTGAGAAAAATGGTGACATGTTCAATACTTATTTTCCCTGCTGTATTAATTCTAGGTTCTCATGAAGATGTGGATTGTACTGCTGCTGCTCTTAATAGATTCAGCGACTGTTATTTGCTACAGTGATGGAAACGTCGTATCGGCTTGTGGAGACATGACACCTCAACATGGTTATGACCCTAAAACCACAGATCCACCATTCATCATCACAGCAGACAAATCCCAGTTCACCCCTGGAGATGAAGTAAAAGGTACAAACACCTTTTTTTATATACTCATCGGCTATTTAAAGATTGCACTGACTAAACAAGCTAATTAAATTAATTAATAAATGTAACCTGTTTGCTCATATTCACAGTCACATTAGCAATGGGGTCTTCAGGTGGCAAAAGGTACTTCAAAGGATTCCTCATAGAAGCAAGGAATGCTTGGAATCTTGAGGAAATTGTTGGATCATTTAAGTTAATCAATCCCGCATTATCTCAGCTTCTGAGGTGCAACAATAAAAGGGTTGGTGAATGCAATTATCTTTTATTCTGAAGAAAATAAAACATTTAAAAAATACATGTACTTGTTTTGGTGGCATGGTGGCTCAGTGGTTAGCACTGTATCCTCGCAGCAAGAAGGTTGCTTGTTCGAGTCCCGGCTGGGCCAGTTGGCATTTCTGTTTGGAGTTTGCATGTTCTCCCCATGTTGGCGTGGGTTTCCTCCTGGTGCTCCGGGTTCCCCACAGTCCAAAGACATGTGCTATAGGTGAAATAAATAGAGTAAATTGGCCGTAGTGTATGTGTCTGAATGCGAGACTGTATGGGTGTTTCCCAGCGATGGGTTGCAGCTGGAAGAGCATCCGCTGCGTAAAACATATGCTAGATAAGTTGGTGGTTCATTCCGCTATGGCGACTCCAAATTAATAAAGGGAATAAGCCAAAAAGAAAATGAATGAATGATTTGTGCTAAATGATTATGGAATATTATCTCTGCCATATTTTAGTATCATATAATATTTCCACTAAAGTTATTTTAAACAATAAAATACTTTTACTTGCATTTTATATGCTTTCTTTGTATGTACAGTTACTTTAGAAAATTTGATGTCATGCAGACTGCAACAAAATAACTTTGTCCCATACTCTATAGTCATGTATTCATTATTGTCTCAGTTTAACCAAGTACTTTATGAATAAACAATGACACAAATAATTTTCCCTAGACAAATATACTAAAAATAAATATTTACAGGACTCTGCTGTGAGTCATAACAGTGGCCATCACAAGACTGAGGTCCAGGTGATCTGGGTCGCACCGCCTGACTCTCCTTCCCGTGTGCAGTTTCTGTAAGTACTCAATCTTCTGAATCTTCTATCATGTACCAAAACATAAAGTGGGTTGTTTTTTCTCTTTGGATTCAGGTTAACTGTTGCCCAAGGCATGCATGACTATTGGGTGAAGATTCCAGGTCCACTTGTGTCCCAAAATGGTGTTGCCCCTCCATCACAAACTACTTTTGGAGGTTCCATTCAAAGCGAAACCACAACTTCCTCCATACTGTCACGTCCAGTGAGTCAAATTGCTGTGATATTTTCAGGCTTATAATTATCGGGATCCACTTGTTGTTATGACATGTGTTTTTAAATCCAAGCCTCTTCCCATTTATATTGAGAAAAATCTCTATGATCACTGTTTAGTCCAACATTGGCTCATTGGAAATACAGCTGAAGTCAGAATTATTAGTCCCCCTGTGTATTTCTTTTTCCAGATTTCTGTTTAACAGATTTTTTCAACACATTTCTAAGCATATCTAAGCCTTTATAAGACATTTAAAGGCTTAACTAGGTTAATTAGGCAAGTCATTGTATTACGATGGTTTGTTCTGTAGACAATCGATAATAAAATATTGCTTAAGGGGACGAATAATATTGACCTTAAAATGATTTAACAAAAATTAAAAGCTGCTTTTATTCTAGCCAAAATAAAACAAATAAGTCTGTCTTCAGAAGAAAAACATATTTTTGGGAATACTGTGAAAATTCCCTCTCTGTTAAACATCATTTGGGAAACATTTGAAAAAGAAAAAAAAACTTCACAGGTAGGCTGATCATATTGACTTCAACTGTATGTGTTCCAACCTATAGTAATGCCCCATAAAAGATCGCTGAAGAGCTTTATGAATGTTAAGACTATCATAAAGAAACATTTCGTCATATTTAAATCCTAATGTAATAGCTAAATCATTGTTTCGTCTGCATGCTAGTAGCTAAACATTGTCACGAAACATTGCTTTTACCTTAGAAAAATCATTAAACGGGCTACAAAAGAGCTTTCTGCTAAATGCTAAACTGCATACTTTTTTCAGATTTATTTTATTTAATCCTTCTCAAAGTTAGACTATGTTCTTTTCTGTTGATCTTCTGTCTGCTGGAATATTAAAATGTTCTGTTATTTATTTATGGTACTTTTGATTATTTTCTTCGATAACCAAGACGAAAAAATATTGAAAACAGAAAAATGCATGTGGTATTTAATATTGGTATTCGTAGTTGGTCTTCGCTCAAGTGCTTCATTATGCTTGATCAGCAATTTTCATTTTAGTGCCTCAATATTAAACAATGTTACATTAATTTTTTTATTGTGTGCACTTAAGTTCCTGATAATGTTATAGTTTTGCTTAAAAATGCAGCATTATATTAATTTAAGGTTTATTTAGATCAGATAAAATGACTAAGTTGCGATTCCTCATTAGTTGACTCATGCGATTAATCACTATCAAATATAAATTCTAATTATTATCAAAATCCAGTGATCAATTTAGCAAAAAAAGAACAAAAATTTTGTGCAATTAAACATGTAGCAGATGTACGTTTCTTTCGTACCAACTAAATTTGGCAAAAACACTTTTATGAATACAAAAAGTGTCATCGGAACACCTATACAAACGATTTACACTAAAATAGTTTCATGAATGAGGCACTGTAAGCATATAAGCATATACTGTATTAGCACCATTTATTGTTCACTTGTGGCATCTGACACCGACACATGATGTCAAATAATACTTGTCATTTTCTCTTCAGTTCACATCTGAGGGTTGTGGAATCGAGAAGTCCTGTTTGAGAGATCCAGAGGGCTGTGAGCCACAAAATGATGCTGCGTGTCACTTCCTGTCCTTCAGAGCAGAGGGTAATAGTGTGATGTTTGAGCTCAGTGGACCTGCGGAAGGATATGTCTCCTTTGCCTTATCACTGGACAAGTGGATGGTAAATTAAATATTTATTCAATATACAGTATATACAGACATTTGGAATAATGGAATATTTCACTTATATTTTCCTTTTGTATAATATTTAACTGAAAACTGATTTTTGGACACTGATTTTTGTTTTTCCATAAGTTTTCCAATAAAATAACACAATGTGCCATGTTTCCAAAGTGAATATTCATTTTTGGACACTATACTACACTATACTATTGTTGTACTAATACTTTTGTTATCAGATTTTTGGAGAATAAAACGAATATAAACATTATGGCCTTGTATATGTACAGTATATATATATATATATATATATATATATATATTTCAATTTTTGTTTTCATGGTAGTTAATTTAGATTTTAGTTATTTGGTTTTGTCATTTTTATTATCTTGAAAATAATAAATAGGAAGAAACAGTGATTTCCTTCTTCTTGTTCTCCTTGTTCTTCTTACTATTATTATTATTTATTTATTTATCTATTTATTTATTTAATATTCTTTATCCAATACCATGCCTTAAACAATGTGTTGTTTTTGTTTTCAGGGGAACGATGACGTTTATCTGTGTATTAGAGACTCAGACAGAGTTGACATCAAGGCTGCGTATGTTGTTGGACGGACTCACCCACAAATCTCCTCACAGGTATCCTTACATTGTGAAAATATCAAGCAAGTTGCTCAAGGATAGTTTAAATTTAACAAATGCACCCTCATGTCACTCGAAATCTAAAAACATACTAAAAGCAATGTATTCACATTCAGGCTATCCAAAATATATGTGACCTTTTTTGTTCAGTTGAACATTAAAGAAGACTATAGGTGAAATGTTTTTTGTGACTCATTAAATGCAAGTAAATGGATATTGACAATTTGAGAGTCCAAAAAAATGAGATGCATATATTTCTGATGATAAGTCGAGGTCTTATGAAGTGAAAACTTCAAAAAATACCATAGTAATTTATAGTAAATAATGTTGTAAAGCATACTATAGTAAGTGCTTGAATTAATCTTTTGTGGTAATTAATACAAACATAACTGATGGTAATGGTAATACTGTACAACCACTATAGACAATAGGGTATATTATACTACAAAACACTACAGCAGGGGTCACCAAACTTGTTCCTGGAGGGCCGGTGTCCCGCATATTTTAGCTCCAACCCTAATCAAACACACCTGAACAAGCTAATCAAGTTCTTACTAGGTTTACTAAAATCATCCAGGCAGGTGTGTTGAGGCAAGTTGGAGCTAAACCCTTCGGTGTCCCACTGGCCCTCTAGGACCGGGATTGGTGACCCCTGCACTACAGTTTTAACAGTAGTAAAAACTGGTGCTGGGCAAAGATTTATCATGATTAATCACACCCAAAATAAAAGTTTATTTTTGATATTATATATATGTGTGTACTGTGTATATTTATTATGTTTATATAAATACACAGATGCATAAATATATTTGAAAAAGAAATTTATATTTTGGATTTGGTTAATCTCGATTAGTCTTTGCCCAGCACTAGTAAAGGTATACTAGTATACTACAGTATTTATTACTGTGTTTATAAATTCACTACTTAATACTACAGTATGCTGCAGCGTTCATTAACAAAGTGTTTTATTGCTATAATACATAGTGTGATACTATAGACCATTTCAATGTGTTAAACTATTTTAATAACTGTAACAAGAGGCAGTTCAATCATATCTCAACATTAAAACGGCTGTCATAACTTTATTTATCAATATGTGGACCTTTTAGGATTCTTGAAAGTCATGAAAATTAAAAATGTAAAACAGGAAATAGGTTAGAACCATTGTTATTGTTTACATTCCTCAAAATGATCTATAGTGTAGTTCAAAAACGATATAGTATTTACTTTGTATTACTATAGTATTTTTTTCCAAGTAAAACCATTTGACTTTTACGTAGTTTAGACGTAGTTTAGTGTTTAAGCAAATACAAAAAAAAAAAGAAAAGAAGTTATTATTATTAAAAATTGTGTTTATTTCTAGAATGTTCTGAAGGACAGGGCTTGGAGACTATCAGATGGAGTGATTCAGTGTAGCTTCCGCAGAGATGTTCATCAGCCACCTGAAGATCTGAACAGATTCAGCCTGGATCATATGTACTATCTCTTTATGGCGCACGGTCGTGCTGATGATGGTGAGAGATTGATTTAGTTTGTTGTTGTTTGTTCCGAGTGACTGGTATTGTCAAAGATTGTGTTTTTCTTTCTCTCTACAGGACGAACTCATCGACATGACCGGCAACCTCTGATTTCAGCCTCTCAGACAGACATGACGGGATCTCCAAAAGAACTAAGTGGTTCTCGGTCGCCCCTTCTCATCAAATTTCATGGTGAGGCCAAGTAATGGAAACTTGGATGTGATTTAAACATGGTAAATAGAGAGATGTACGTACAGTGATTTTAAATGCTGAAGTGAATACAGTATGTGACGTCATACTATTTTCATTTGGCATAACAGGCAAAACTTATCCTAAATTTATATAATAAAACATTTTACGGGATGGATATTTTTAGTGAAACTGAAACCAAAGTAAAAATGTTTATTTAAGTCATTTTAAGAGTCATATATATTTTTTATGAAATATATCATAAATAAAATATATACACTCACCAGCCACTTTATTAGGTACACCTTTATTATGTACAACTAGTGCCGGGTTGGGCACCCTGTTGCGTTCAGAGCCTGCTTAATCCTTTGTGTCATAGATTCAACAAGGTACTGGAAATATTTCTGAGATTTTGGGCTATATTGACATAAAAGCATCATTCAGTTGCTGCAGATTTGTTGGCTGCACATCCATGATGTGAATCTCCCATTCCAACACATCCCAAAGGTGCTCTATTGGATTGAGTTCTGTTGACTGTGGAGGCCATTTGAGTACAGTGAACTCATTGTCATGTTCAAAAAACCAGTCTGAGATTCGCTCTTTATGACAAGGCGCATTATCCTGCTAAAAGTAGCCATCAGAAGATGGGTACACTGTGGTCATAAAGGGGTGAACATGGTCAGCAACAATACTCAGGTAGGCTGTGGTGTTGACACAATGCTCAATTGGTACTAATGCTGCCAAAGTGAAAATATCCCCCATACCATTACACCACCACCACCAGCCTGAACCTTTAATACAAGGCAGGATGGATCCATGCTTTAATGTTGTTGATGCCAAATTCTGACCCTACCATCCGAATGTTGCAGCAAAAATCGGTACTCATCAGACCAGGCAACGTTTTTTCAATCTTCAATTGTCCAATTTTGGTGAGCCTGTGCGAAGCCTGTGGTGAGCCTCAGTTTCTTGTTCTTAGCTGACAGGAGTGGCACCCACTGTGGTCTTCTGCTGCGGTAGCCCATCTTTCTCAAGGTTCGATGTGTTGTGCATTTAGAGATGCTCTTCTGCATACCTCGGTTGTAATGAGTGTTTTTTTGAGTTACTGTTGCCTTTCTATCAGCTGGAACCAGTCTGGTCATTCTCCTCTGACGTCTGGCATTAACAAGGCATTTTCGCCCACAGAACTACCGCTTACTGGACATTTTCTCTTTTTCGGACCATTCTCTGTAAACCCTAGAGATGGTTGTTTGTGAAAATCCCAGTAGATCAGCAGTTTCTGAAATACTCAGACCAGCCCGTCTGGCACCAACAACAATGCCACATTCAAAGTCACTTAAATTACCTTTCTTCCCCATTCTGATGCTCAGTTTGAACTGCAGCAGGTCGTCTTGATTGTGTCTACATGCCTAAATGCATTGAGTTGCTGCCATGTGATTGGCTGATTAGAAATTTGCGTTAACAAGCAGTTAATAACGTGGACAAAATAAATATTCAGTGCTTTTTTTTATAACATTTTATTTAAATCATCTAAATAATAAAATAATAATAATTAAAAGCATTATAAATATTGTAATTATGTAAACACTTTAGCATTATAAATTATATAACACTTATATAAAGCTAAACAATAAATTTAGGGTGACACGGTGGTCAGTTGGCATTTCTGTGTGGAGTTTGCATGTTCTCCCTGTGTTGGCGTGGGTTTCCTTCAGGTTCTCTAGTTTCCCCCAAAAGTCCAAAGACATGCGGTACAGGTGAATTGAATATACTAAGT
This sequence comes from Danio tinwini, assembly GCA_903798205.1. Classification (NCBI taxonomy): domain Eukaryota; kingdom Metazoa; phylum Chordata; class Actinopteri; order Cypriniformes; family Danionidae; genus Danio; species Danio tinwini. The sequence goes on along the minus strand of CAIGQZ010032287.1, from coordinate 11,944,179 downwards.
TTATTTGTAGTGTATGTGTGTAAATGAGTGTGTATGGGTGTTTCCCATGAGAATTATTGAATGAAACAATACATTTAACATACTTGTTACTATAATAAAATAAAATAAAAATTACAGTTAATTTAAAATAATTAAACATTTGTTTACAGATGGCTTTTGGAGCAGCTTATGTTGACATAGCAAGGATGCGCTTGTATTCATAACTTTTAACTTTTTAATTTATAAAAAAAATCTAAACTATTTTTAACATCTGGTTTCTGTTATTTGTTATGTTTGTATTGGCAGGGGCTTTAATGTTGATTGCCTGGACGGCTACAGTCAGTGCTGGTGTCATCATGGCACGATACTTCAAACCCGACTGGCCTGAGCAGAATATTTTAGGGCAGAAGGTCTGGTTTCAGGTGGGCACTGCTTTGCTAAAATGAGGATGTCTGTAGATGTCCAGATGTGATTCATTCTCGAGACTTTTTGTTTTCTCAGTTACACCGCATGCTGATGAGCCTCACAGTTCTGCTCACACTGGTTGCCTTTGTTTTGCCTTTTATCTACAGAGGAGGTTGGAGCAAGGTAACACACACACACTCACATCCAAACACAAGTCTGTGAAATCCAACAAGTGCTATTATACCACAAGCAACAGCAATGGAGAATTACTGCTTCACAACATTGTCCAGAGACAATACAGATATTGAAATGGAGACATTCTCTTATCTGTTGCTAATGAAAAGAAGTGTCGCTTGAATCCACAGTCATAAGATTATAACAATATGAAAAAATGGAAATTATAATAATGAAGCAAAAATTATATGAAAATAGTAATAATAGAATATTAAACCATAATAAAATTACAAATAATAATCAATAATAATCAAATAATTAACTACTGATCAATAAAATGATATAATGATAATTAATAATTAAATAAAAAATAAATAATTAAAAACAAATGAAAATAAAACACATAAGTTTGCTACAAGGATTCTCAGATCCTTAGTTAAACGCATACTAAAAACACACACACACTCTATATACATACCTAGTATCCACACAATCAGCACACCACGCAAACTCAACATAACACATCATACACACACAGACCCAACACTTCTGCGCACAAACTCAACACACCATTCACACACCTCACACAAACACACACAACATCATAATAACATGATACACGCACATGGTCCAACACACATACTCAACAAACACCCTCAACACACGTGCACTCAACACACACAACATGCACTCACACACACACACAC
>CAIGQZ010032287.1:11911994-11930826 GCA_903798205.1 Danio tinwini | reverse complement strand
TTCACAGTATGTCTGATAATATTTTTTTCTTCTGGAGAAAGTCTTATTTGTTTTATTTTGGCTAGAATAAAAGCAGTTTTTAATTTTTAAAACCCATTTTAAGGTCAAAATTATTAACTCCTTTAAGCTATTTATTTTTTCCATAGTCTACAGAACAAACCATCATTATACAATAACTTGCCTAATTACCCTAACCTGCCTAGTTAACCTAATTAACCTAGTTAAGCCTTTAAATGTCACTTTAAGCTGTATAGAAGTGTCTTGAAAAATATCTAGTAAAATATTATTTACTGTCATCATGTCAAAGAAAAAATAAATCAGTTATTAGAGATGAGTTATTAAAAACTATTGTGTTCAGAAATTTGTTGAAGAAATCTTCTCTCCGTTAAACAGAAATTGGGGAAAGAAATAAACAGGGGGGCTAATAAATCAGGGGGTTGAATAATTCTGATTGCAACTGTATATATACATACATATGTATATATGTATGTCTGTGTGTGTGTAAGGAAATGTCTTTTTCTCCTGTGATGTTCTTTTAGTTTGAAGATAATGTGGTTTCACGTCAACAACCGTTTGAGTGTAAACAAACATTTAGCCTTTAATTGACATTTATTTCTGAATTAGCATTTTGAACACATGATTGTTCAAATGGTATGCAAAGCAGGTATTTTCTTGAGACTGACATGGATTCAAAAGTTAGCAAGCAATACTGTTTTTGACATAAATATGCACATTTTCTGTAGACAACAAAGCAACGAGTCAGTTTTATATAATAGCTGATTAATAGAATTACTAGTTTTTTTTCATACTGAAGTACTAAAAAAATGTTATCTTGATGCAAAACCTTCAAAAACGTCCTATATGCAATCAAATTCTCATTAATTCTCTAGAAAAAGGAAACAATCTTGAAGTCCCTTTGATTAAAAGATACTAAATTGCTCTGTTTTTCTATGGGACGAAATACATTCATTTTGTATACATTTGGAATTGATCCTAAAACCCTGCAGTATCGTATACTTTCATATAATTCTGGGATATACATACAAACCTTGCCTTACAAGAAAATACAGTATGAATATACAGTACATATTCTCCTCATCTTTATAGACAAAACACTAAAAATATGGTTTATAAGTCTCTCTGGAAACCTCATCCTCAAGAGGAATCACAAATATGCATGAAACGGTACATTCAAATAACATTTAGGCATCTTGGCTTATGCAGATTTTTTTTTCTGGATCAATAACAAAGTCACACAAGCAGCGGTAGCAAGTGTAATGCGCTGTCACAATAAACAAATGAGTTTGAGCGTTGAAAATTTTCTTACGTAAAACAGCTGCAAATTGACGAGTATTAGTGTCCATCTTGTGTATTTACTCATTGTTCGCAAACTCCCCTGCCTCCCAGCGCAGAGCCATGGCACTTTTACGGCGGGCTCTAGTATAGGGTTCAGGAAACTATGGAGAGGAAAAAAAAATTAAGAATTTTGAATATTACAGTTAATATGTAGTATAGTTAATATAAATAATATAAACATAATAAAGTTTAAAAGTTGTGTTGTCAAACTCATTGTATATTTACTTACTCGGTGATCGCAAGACAAAGCCGAACGATCCATTCTGCATGTTTTCATTGGAGACGAAGGGGATGACTTGCATTTAATTGGCACATCATCTGAAATCAAATAATATACAAGAATGAACAGACCTTTTCTCACTTTTTATTATATAGATGTGATTTTTAGTCTCAGGGTGTGCTCCAACTTGAACTATTAACTATTACGATGAACTATAATGCTAAACGAGCAAATTTTATCTATAATGATCTGTGAATATTGTCAAATCAGCCAATTCGAATGTTATCACTCGATTGAATGGCCGTTTTCAGTGGTTATCCAACGCAATCTCATGGCAATTCGTAACGTTTTGATTCAGTGGCTAATTCGTATGAATTTGTATGATCTAATTCGTACAAATTAGTATGATTTGCTCATCACCCAATGATGGTTGGGTTAGGGGTGGGGTTGGGTGCCACGCCTCCTTTTTAAAATCGTACTCAACTCGTACGAATCAGCCACTAAACTGGCAAAACGTAAAATACTTACGTTTCCTCGTGAGATCAGGCTGGGTTATCAGCTGATAGATATGGGTCAGTAGCAGCCTTCTACTGGTAGGCTCAGAAGGCTGTTATCATCCATCCACATGGTTAATCAGCTATAGATCACATATGGCTGTGGCCGGAAGTTAACAAGAATTATTTTTATTACTTATTAAATTTCCTATTGTATTTTATTAATGTCTACCCCTACCTCAACTATAAACCCATCCATCACAGTAATGTAAAAACAGATCTGGATCTGGAGTCTTGTCTATTAGTGTAGCTGATTAACCATGTGATGGATGATAACAGCCTTCTGAACCTACGCAGAAGGCTCCTACTGGCCCATGTCTATCAGCTGATAACCACTGATAACGCCTATTCAATTGAGTGATAACATTCGAAGTGAGTGGCTAGATTAGTGTCTGCCCATGAAAAGTTTGGTCTCAGATCATTTCCAAATGAACTTTGTTGAAGTTCATCTGAAATATGAAAACAGACCAAATACATCTAAACCCATCAAAAACAAGACAGTGACAATTTGCGACCATAAAAAGGCCTAAATTCTTAAGTATATTGTCTTAAAAGGCTTCTTTATTGCCATCAATGGTTCTATGAACATACTTGTTTCCACTAAGCAGTACAGTTTAGTACGTTTCAGTGCAATCCGGTATGGGTCTTATTGATTGGGCTCACTCTACAAATATCATGTTTTTTGCATGCCTAAGTTCATTATTTTAAATGTACAGTAGATGTGCAGCAAGTAAGTGTAAGTAAAGAGAGTAAGTATTGCACCTTGTGCTTTCTATATGTTTAGATGAGACATATGAATGGCTCTGTAAACAACAATGGAGGACATACAGCAGATCCTGTTCTTGCTTCTTGTCACAAAAAGATAACAAGCTTTGTTTGAGTTTGTTTCGACCATGGTTTCTCTGTAAATCAATCATCGTCCTGCAGTAAGTCTAGCTTATAGTTGTGATAGGTATAACCTCACAAAAGGGTGCCAAAAGTGGGGTATGGTTCGCAATTTTAGTACTTCTGATAGTGAAAACAGCTGTACTGTACAGAATAGTATCTATTCCACTTGGTGGAAACAAGCCATAGCATTCATCAAACTTTTCATTTCTCAAATGGGTCTTTATACTGTAGCGACAATTTTTGACTAAATGGTTCTTTGGGGAACCCACAAAAGTTTGTGACATCACTGTAGAAACCTTTTTTTTTGGCACTGGAAATACATTAGACCAACAATCATGTGTGAACACCCTCAGTTATATAATCATTGCTTAATATTTATGAAATTTCAAAACTATGTCACTTGTTGTTGTTGTTGTTGCCATGTAGTACCTGTAAACAATGAGCTGTCCAAACGGTTTGGAGACATCAGGAAGTGCTCCTTTGTATAAAGGCCAGCCCTTTGACGCTTCAGTTCCTCTTCTCGCTGCTTCACCATCTTAATCTCCTCATCAACAAGAGATATTGTACTCCTGGACCGCAGCTTAAAAAAAGGGTTGTTGAGGAACATTTTTTCTTGGGTTTCCTCCGAGACAGAATTCAAGTTGAAATCTGATGCACTTCGAATAATGAGGTTGGATGTCTCCAGAATGATGACATTAGGGGTGTCTTCAGGTCTCCAGTCAGCAGATTTGGAGGACACCATCTTTCCATGCCGTGGACTTGGAGGTTCCGGCTCGAGGATGATAACGCTGTTGGTGGCTAAGTCTTGTTTCTGTGAGCCTTTGGTTGGCGAAGAGGTAATGATGAAAGATGGAGTCGTGTTGTTGAGCAGTTTGGATTTATTTCCCTCGTCATCATTCTCATCAACTTCTTGGCATAGTTTTCCAGGGTTCAAGCTGGCAGATCTTGCTCTCAGCTGTACACAGTCACTGGAGTATGACTTAGACATCACTCTCTCACGCCTTAAGTTTTCGTCACGCTCCATGGTTAGGCGAATCTCTTTCTCAATTGGGGTTTCCGGGTCATCGAATGGTGATTTGTAACTAGAGTCATCTAGACCTGAATCTTCAGAGCAAGGGCTGAACTGGGTGTGCACATAGTCCTCTACAAGGGTCAAGCTCTCAAGATCCCTCTTCGACCTGTCAATGTTGCGGACAGGAGTATACATGAAATTGTGACTACCTTGGCAGGTGCCAGATCGAGCTGTCGGTGTGCTTGGATGGTGACTCAAGTTTTTAGTTTGCTCTTCGATCTCTAACCACTGTTGACGAGCAACTTTAAAATCCACATGTTCAGTACTAACATTCTCGCTTTTCATTTCCTGAATCACACAATAATCTTTTGGCACCTTTTTGCTGGAATCGGATTTGACAGAATCAAAAGAATTGCTCTTGTGAGTTGCTGAGACTCGTCCAAGCTCTTCGTCGTCTTCAGAAATCTTGGACAAGCCATGGTATAGTGTGGACGGATTGTAAGAAATCTCTTGTGTTTGCTGATCTGGCTCGTTTTCTGGTTGTTCTAGCACTTCATCTTCAACTGGAACCTCTGGATCTTCAATTTCCTTTGCTTCTTCCTCATTATCTTGAACTTCAGATTTCTGGATAAAGAGTTCTTGTGCGCTCAGCTTCAGGCTGTCAATGTAGGAATCATCATCTTCCCTGTTTATGGAGGAAGAGAAGATGCACCTCCATTTCTCATCTGTTTCACTGTCTGATGATGCCGCAGCTATTTCAACCCGAAGACACTCATCCAGTTCGTCCGGGTCATGACAGGACTCTGTAGAAGCGTTTGATAGAACTTCCTCTCGGATGTAGTGCTCAAGGATGGTTTCTTCTGGATCTTCACATCCAAAATTTTCTAAGATTGCTTCCTGGGAGTTTATACCCAATGGGTCTGATATATCTCCATTACCAACAGCATCATCGGGTTGGGGTGCAATGTCCACCAACGGTTCTTGTCTTGGCGAATCTTGCCTCATATGCCTGACGTCATTCTCACACACACTATCAGCACTTGACGGAGTGTCAGATATTGAAGACGTAATCGACTCATTCCGATTAAGTTCCTCTTGAGTGTTCTCCAAGACAAGTGCCTCTTTCGGAACTTCAAGATCCTCAGCCTTAGTCTCCGCAGGAGGTAAGCCTGCTAAAATGTCAGCCACAACTTTTGTGCTAATGGACTCCAAAACCTCAGCGTCATAACATACTTGTTCATTGTTGTTGTTTGCTGTGTCCTTGCTCTCAGGTAACTCAGTCTCCAGGACTTCCATTTCACAGTCAATTATGTTTGCTGTGCCGGAGTTTTCACTTGTCTCCATGGTTACAGGCTCAGACAGGGACTTCAGCTCTGTATGCTCTGGATTCTCTGGATGAGAACGACCTGCAATCTTTTCCAGTCTCTCCACCTCTTCAAGCTCAATAGTAGCTCCCTGCAAGAGAGAAATACAGCAAAGACATTCAAAAAGCAGCAAGAGAAATCTCATTTCCCTAATCACCAAAACATTCACAGCATATCAAAGCTAATTTGCTCCCACTCATGTCTAGTATAAAGCTTATGTAATACTACATTTCTAAGAAAGTTTTCTTCAGTGCCCACCTGAGCTTGGGCTGATGTTGCTTATTGTAATATTGCTTGCAAATGATTACAAGTTTGAATCATGCTTGACTCACAATTATTACAAATATATTAAAGCATCTACCAAACAAAAACAAGTTTAATCAAGTTATTTAATGAATTCATAGGGGTCAGAAAATAAGTTTTGGGTTAAACAGAAAGTTTTGCAATTGATTTCCAGGAAAAAATGTTAACCTTGTAGCTTATGATTTCCTAAAAATAAACTCTTGTTATTAGGACTGCAATAGGGTATATGCAGAGCTAGTCTTTCTTCCCATTCCGATATGCTTCCGGTGAACGGTCACTGTGACTTTTTCTATTTTATATGGTTCCTTTTACAGCATCGATGTTGTAATGTAATTGAAATATAATCAGTTAAATAGACTTTAGCATTCATTTAGTTGTTGAAGCATAAACCAAGCTGAAAATCCTTTTACATGCACACACCTGTCATGATTAGCAGACTAGCGCAGAAACGCAATTGGAAATTCATTCATTCATTTTCTTGTCGGCTTAGTCCCTTTATTAATCTGGGGTCGTCACAGCGGAATGAACCGCCAACTTATCCAGCACGATTTTACGCAGCGGATGCCCTTCCAGCCGCAACCCATCTCTGGGAAACATCCACACACTCATTCACACTTATACACTACGGACAATTTAGCTCACCCAATTCACCTGTATCGCATGTCTTTGGACTGTGGGGGAAACCGGAGCACCCGGAGGAAACCCACGCGAACGCCGGGAGAACATGCAAACTCCACTACCAGCAGCACTACCTACTGCACCACTGCGTCGCCTGCCATCGGAAATACTGGAGTAAAATAAATGTAAATACTTTAAAGACATGACGCAGATGGTTCTTGTACATTCTGAGATCCACTTTATAGCATCATTTAGGTAGTGAAGATTGTTGTTTTTTTTAAAAAAAGGACCTTAAACGTGCCGATTTTGTAACGACATACAGTTCACTGGAAGCGTTTGACCCTGGTTACTGACAAATTAAAAGTCCTTCTGCATGCTTCCGCATATACCCTTATTATTACAATAACAATACTAATATAAATAGTTATCGATTCTGTAACAAGTATTAATGCTGCAGACAAAATCTGTTGACACATGAAGTTAGTCTAAGGCAAGTTAAACATCATTTTAGCTTTTTGTTTGTGATGAGAGAATTAGTAAGCAAACTAAAAAAGTATTTTCCAAGAAAAATAAATCTCATTTCCCTTTATTTGAGAGGTGCATGATGGATTTATGAGAAATGTTTGTTAATTTCAGACATTTTAGCCGCAAGCTTTGCTAAATTAGAATGCCATTGACACCTTAACAAACATTTTCCACAAATTCAAAATATATGGGCAAAATTGACTTTTTATTTAGGTCAGACATGGTGATGTACAAGCACCAACTTACAGCATCTCAAAGAATACCAACAAGTTGCTAACCGTTTGATCGAAATCAACGACAATTAAAAAGTAATGTTGCCTAAATTCTAGTCACGCTGTGCTGTTTGTTTTGATTCACTCAAATGAATCGGTTCATTAGAACAATAACTCATGAATCAGACTGTGTCGAGTGCGCATTCTATGTGACTACCACTAACGTTCAAAAGAGTCATTCGCATTTCGCAATTTCGCATTGGCGGAAGTAGGCTATTCATAAGCGTCAACTTTTAACAGAAAGTTATTCGGTCCCAGTAGTAAAATCTGTTGAATGAGAAACAAACAGATGATTAATTAAGCGCGATAGCCAATTCAATGCAATGAACGTCAGCTAAACAGCCTGTGAAGAAATCTCAGGTGGCGTATTGCCGCCAATTTTAGATTGGGGACTGGATGAAAGAAAATGACTGAAGCATACTGTTCGACAAGTCTAAGTTGTGATTGCGCAGCACTTCAAGAAAACAGGTTAGTTTTAAACTTATGTTAGTTTCATTCTGCTCACAATTCTTACCTTTTAACTGACTTCAATATAGCACATTCACTGTACATCTTAACACAAATGTGAAGTGTGAATCAGGTTTTCATTTTCTAAAACAACATTTAATCTCTTCCCCTGTGTCAAACAATTGTTTTTTTATATGAAATGTGTATTTTTTATATATATATAACCACAGTTCTACTACAAATTTCACTTTGACAAGAATTATGGTTAATCTACGATTGTAATTTATTCATTTAAATTGTAATAAAAGGATGAGAAATTTTTGCTAATGGTAAATATGAGACTACAAATTAAATGCAGTTGTTTACAATTGCAGTGCATTATTTCAGTTAAAGTAGTGAGAAATAGAAATACGTAGATTCATTTCATTATATAACACTGCAGAGCTGGCTTTTTTTTTCTCATGCATGACAAACTTCTGTCCTGCAGTTAATAGGCTCTGGATGAGACCATGCAGGAGCTGAAGAGACAGAAGAAAATTCCTCCAGGGCAAAACCTACTGACAGACATAACATTATCATCGACAGCCACTGACTGCAGGTTTTTATATACAGTATTTCTGCATAGAGACCTTATTATGGAAAAATCAACAATCAGCCACACATTGCATGTCTTTTTTCTCTTGTCTTGTTGATGCGCCACTGCAGAGCGTTTAATCACGCCAGCGCAGTTTGTTTACATGGATTTTTATGATCTCATTTGTACCAACTGCCAAGTGCCAAAGTGATGTGTGATCTAATGCTTCAACTGTTTTTGACAGACAAAATCAGCTGCCATGGGGATTAGAAAGGGCTTCTTTTATTTTATTTCTGCTCAAAACATCCCGTAATCACACCCTTTCAATATATCATACACTCTCAGAAATAAAGGTACGCAAGTTGTCACTGGGGTGGTACCTTTTCAAAAGGTACAAATTTGTACCTAAAAGGTCCATATTATTACCTAAAGGGTACATATTAGTACCTAAAAAGTACAAAAGTGTTCCTCTTAAAATGTTTAGGTACTAAAATATACTTTTGAGGTACCAATATGGACCCTTTAAGTACAAATGTGTACCTTTTGAAAAAGTACCACCCCAGTGACAGTTCCTGTACTTTTATTTCTGAGAGTGTATCAATACAATGTGCGGATCAAAATACACAAATTGACAGCATCATTTATAGGCTAACACAAGTTGTTTACATCTTTTTGGCTTGAAATATTCTTGCACTCTCTTTAGTATAATTATACCACTGTTGCATGAAAGTCTCCACAATCATTCCAAACTCAAGCGGCATGCTAATACAGCCACTAAAAACATTCAAAATTCTGTGAAATTATCATCCACTTGAGCGCCTGCCCATTTCACCCCAATCAAGCAAGCAACACAAAAGGCACCAGGCTTCATGAAAATGACAAGCGCTAAAGTGTTGACTACCATGGCAACACCCCCCTACCCGACTCCTCCTCTAGCAGCTCAGCTTGAGAAAACTTCAACACGCTCGCACCCTCTCCGTCTCAGCATTTGTGCCATGACAATCTGAATGCCATAAATTATTCAGCGGCAATAACATTTGCATCGAAGGCAGACGGAGCTACCAGCGTGTCCCAGTACCTACCGCGAGCTTTAGAAACAGGAGCCAGGAGATCATCTCCACTTTGCCAAGAAAATCGTCCCACGTGCACTTTGAAATAGAGTAAATATGGAGTTTTTGTGGGGGGTCCTAAATGAAAAAAAGGCTGACAAACACCTAGTAAGGCCAGTTCTTTTACTTTATGTTTAACATGTGTAGAGTACTGTGTATATGTATTATGTACATACAAATGCACATACATATAGGCCTACTTTCAAAATATAAATATAATTTTCTCTGGATGTGTGTATTTTAGGGTTGCACTATATATTGTTTCAGCATCGATATTGCAATGTGTCTATCCACAATAGTAAAGATATGCAATGTTGAGGCGACGCAGTGGCGCAGTAGGTAGTGCTGTCGCCTCACAGCAAGAAGGTTGCTGGTTCGAGCCTCGGCTGAGTCAGTTGGCATTTCTGTGTGGAGTTTGCATGTTCTCCCTGCGTTAGCGTGGGTTTCCTCCGGGTGCTCCGGTTTCCCCCACAGTCCAAAGACATACGGTAGGTGAATTGGGTGAGGTAAATTGTCCATAGTGTATGAGTGTGTATGGATGTTTCCCAGGGATGGGTTGAAGCTGGAAGGGCATCTGTTACGTAAAATATGTGCTGGATAAGTTGGCGGTTCATTCCGCTGTGGCGACCCCGGATTAATAAAGGGACTAAGCCGAAAAGAAAACTAATGAATGAATGCAATGTTGAGTTGGGATTATAGTTGACCAGAAACCACAGGTTAAAGATTTGTGGAGTCACTGCAGAATCAATACATAATATATTGAAAATGTGTCATTTGCAGTGATGGAAAGTAACAAAGTACAAATACTTTGTTACTGTACTTAGATAGATTTTTCTGGTATCAGTACTTTACTCCACTACTTATTCTTCTGACAACTTTTTACTTTTTCTTACATTTTTACACAAATATCTGCACTTTCTGCTCCTTACATTTTTAAAATCGGGCTTGTTACTTTCATTTTCATGTGTTTGGTGGCACGATTTATATTATTTCTTGTCATTGTGCAATTTGAGCACCATTTTGATGCAGTTAGTCTATTTTCGCCATTGCGCGCCTGCGTGCTGCAGTGCGCAGCTTTTTCAACAAAGGCAATCACGCACCATACGTGGGCTAGTTTATAAAGATTACAATCAGAAAGGCTAGGATGACTACACAGATGAGACAGAGGGAGTCGGCGAATTTAACATGACGGATGCTGCCCTGTTAATAAGTGCTTTTTTGTAAAGATTTGTACTTTTAGTACTAAAACTAAAACAATCATTCACAATATTTCCTAATACAGAATTTATGCTGTTTAACAGTTTTTATTAATTTTTTTATTGACTATATGATTTTACATATAGCTATATTATTCTTCAATTATTTTTTTACAAATGTTTTACAACAACAAAAGTATCTATACTGGGCAATTTATGAATACATATATAATGCAAAAGAGCCTGAATTTATCACGTGAATAAAAGATCATGCACATATTTATAGGTTGTAGTCACGCCTGTGTACCCAGTATGTAGCTTTTAGCATAGAATTAATGTTTTTCCGTTAAATAACATATCCGCAATACCCTGAAAACACACACTAAAATAACAGGTTATGTATGAGAGCTGCTAAAGCAAAAAAAAAGAAAAATTATAATAATAGTTTGCAGGCAAATATGATAAGTATTTATTTTAGCAAAAGAAAATATATATGATCAATATATTCAATAATAAAATATTCAAATATAAAATGTAAAAAAATTGATATATTTTGAACAGAATTCAGTGTGAAATGTAAGACATTATTTATAAATATACACAGGCCTACTTAATTACTTTTGGAGTGCATGAACATGAATGGCAGCTGTAGTTTTTTATTAGCTGCAAAACTACATGCTGAACGCCGTGAGTTTGCATTAGGATGATACATGGGGGGGGGGGGGGACCAGATATTTACCTACCTAGTGAAAATAAAATAGTAGTAATGTAGTAGTAATGGATACTTTATACTTAAGTACATTTTTGAGGCCATACTTCCTTACTTTTACTTGAGTACAAAAGTGTAGTCAGTACCTCATCTTTTACCAGAGTCATTTTAAACATGAGTATCTGTACTTCTACTTGAGTAAAGGATTTGTGTACAATTTGCACAGTTTGCAATCTGGTCATATGTATACATTTTTATGAATTCCTGTAAGTGTGTGAGCATTTTAATGGTTTAAAGCATTCAGGCACAAGAAATTGTACGGTTTGTAACTTGTACGGTTTGTTTATTTTAATTGTTTATTTAAATTATAAAGATCTGTTCACTATTATTTTAATGCTTTATTTAATTTTTCAATTAATTTAACTGAATACTGATAGACTCCCCAGAAAACCACAAATTGTCACTTGATTTTTGCTCCATTTTATTTATGACAGTAGTTTGTTTATTATATGTATATAATAAATATAATAAAATTTATATTTATAAAAAATAATATGTAGACCTTTACATGATTCATTTATAATGTTTTTCCTAATAGAGTTAGTCATCTGGTGAAATTGTATTCATATCATAATATAAATCGCAGAAAAGAAATATCGCAATGTCAGATTTTTCCAATAGCCCTAGTGTATTCATATATGCATAATAAATAAACACAGTATACACAAAATTATTACCAGCTCTGCAAGCATTTATTTTGTATCCAATTAGTTGCGATTAATCATTTAACAGCATTAATTTTACTTTTATTTTGCCACTCAAGGTGTTTTAAACTACTTTAAATATGACAAGGGCCATAAATGAAACATTCAAACTTTTATTGACTACCCTTAGGTATAATGTCCATGGTTTTACTATAGTAAAGTGTAGTACTGTTATTTTTGGTGGGTTGATAAACATTGTTTTAATGGCAAATGTTTAAATGGCAGCTTCATGGAAAAAAAGAGTGACAGAAGCAAACCTGTCTTGTGGAAGGCCAGTTTAATTACCCTAATTTGCAGATACAAGTATTGAACGGCGTAATGTTGTGTTAATCGCACAGCACTCCAAAAACCAGGTTAGTTAACCAGAAACCACACGTTAAAACACACAAGATTTGTAAAGTCACTGCAGAATTCAACTATAACTTATTGATAGTTTGTCATTTGTATACGTTTTTATTAATTCCTGTAAGTGTGTGAGCATTTTAAGATAGTTTAAAGCAGTCAGGCACAAGAAATTGTACGGTTTGTAACTAATAAAGATTATTTTAATTGGATTATTTAAATGATGAAAACATATTCACTTTTATTATAATGTTTTATTTAATTATTCAATTAATTTACCTGAATATTAGTTAGACTCCACAGAAAACCACAAATTATGTCACTTAATCTTTGCTCCGTTGTGTTTATTTTAGACAGTAGTTTATTATATGTATATAATAAATAATATATTATCTAAAATAATATATAGACCTATATATGATTCACTCACCTACAAAGTCATCCCGATAAATCTAAATGAATGACTTTCTAAGTAGAGTTAAGTCATAAATTGCAGAAAAAAATATGTTGCAATGTCAAAATTTCCAACATCATGCAACCCTAGTGTATTCATCAAATTTTTTACCTCAACGCAAACCTTTTTTTGTATGCGATAAGTTCTGTTTAATCGTTTTAACAGCACTAACTTTAAACTAATTTTGACACTTAGGGTGTTTTTAACTACTTTAAATATCACAAGGGCTTCCTTAAATGATACATTCACACTTTTATTGACTACCCTTAGGTATAATTTCCATGGTTTTACTATAGTAAAGTGTAGTACTGTCTTTTTGGTGGGTTGATAACCATTCGCTCAACCTACAACAAACCCCATGGCTAAAATACAATTAATACAACAAAACTATGGACATAAACTATTTTTTTTTCTTTGAATTTGAAGTAAAACCATGGTTCATTTTGGCAAACATAATCACATATTTATAGCATGTTTGTCTCAGCACCTATTTGAGCTGTAGTGCTTTAGAAACAAGGACCAGAAGGAGATCATTTGCACTTTCTCTCATGCATTTTGAGTTAATATGTTTTAATGGCAGCTTTATGGAAAAAAAGAGTGACTGAAGCAAGCATGTCTTGTGGAAGGCCGGTTATATTACCCTAATTTTCAGACTCAAGTATTGAATGGCATAAAGTTGTTGTTATTGCACAGCACTCCAAAAAACCAGGTTAGTTCCAAGCATTAGTTTCACATAAGATCTTACCAATTAAACTGCCAAATCGCAGGATTTTACATCTGAATAACACAAATTACAGCATGAAAGTTATTTTTTACAGTGTTCAGAAGACACCAGTGTTTCCTTTAGCATTGAATCACCATCCTTATGAAAAATAACCATGGTTTTATAATAGTAAAGTGTAGTTATGTTTATGGGTATTGATCAGCATTTGTTTAACCATTGTTTTAATACAAATACCAGTTTAAAGATGACTGATAATCATGAATTAAGTACAACATGTTTTTTTATTATTATTATTAACAAATGGTTAATAACCAATTGTTTAACCAAAGTTTTACCATCAATACCATGGTTAAACTAAAATGAATGCAGCAAAACCATGGTCATAAACTACATTTTTTTTATTATTGGGTTTCATTTGTAGTAAAACCATGGTTAATTTTGGCAATAATAAAATAACCAGCATGTCCCAGAACCTACCGTGAGCTTTAGAAACAGAAGCCAAAAGGAGATCATCTCCGCTTTGCCAAGAAAATCTTAAAGCTTGCAATCTGGACTCATGTAAATATGTTGCGTTGATAGGAAGTGAACTTGTGTTTTAAATAGGAGTTATTGGCAGAAATGCCACTGCTAGTTGGTCTGATGTTGGTCACCCCTAGGGCATCTTCCTCACACACAACTCTGATTGGCTGCTCATGTTTTTTTTTTTTTCACATTAACAGCTGCAGCTTTGAACGCTGATCAATGAGTGACTTTGATGGATTTCCTTAAATGACTCCTTTCCGGATGTGATGTCATGGGGAATGTGACATTTGGGGGTGGAGCTTGTATAAATCAATACAATAGTAAGACCAATTGTTTTAGGCCCAATTCTTATTCTACCTCTTAGCCCTTTCCCTTACTTCTACCCCTCGTTTTGTGCATTCACATGAAGGGGTAGGGGTGTCCCAATTCTCTTTAGCTTAAAGGCATAGGGCTAAGGGGAGGGGCTAGATAGTCCTTGAAATGGACTACACTCAAAACCAAGGGGTACGAAAGTTTCCCAGAATACACCATCTACAATGGCAACATGGCTGCACAGGGACGTAAGAAGATCCACAAATTCATTTTTTTTGTCATTATTATGAATTTTTAACAACAAACAAGCATATGTTTTAATACATTCATAACCGCGTTTGTGTTTTGTCGTCATGGTTTAAAAAATAAAAATAAATTCAACGTTCTGACACTCGAATACCCTGTCAGAAAACTATTAGCTTAGCTTAGCTTTTTACAGTGTCTGGTATAATATTAATGTTGTTTTTGTGTGTTTACATAGATGAATATGGCCACGATTTAAATACACAGTACAGTTACGAGCTTATTGCCGTATTATATCGTTATGATGACATGATATATGCCTTCAGGGATTTCCTGAAGATAAATACCAAACAATAACACAGCTGGAATAACTACAGCAGTCGCAATCGACGATCTCATATGAAGTAAGAGATTGTGATGACATAATTATGACGTGTGCAGGTGTTGTAGTGCCATTCTATTTCTTAGGGGTTAATTTTGAAGCCCTTCCCCTTCACACTCAGGGGCCAAGGAGAAGGGGTAGGGGTACAAAAATAAAGTTTTGGGCCATTTTTTTTTGTTTAGTCTTTTTAACACTTTATGCTTTACAGAAACACCTTATGGATGTTTTCAGCTCGTAAACATGCAGCTATATATGCATCTGTTGCTAGAGCATCTTTAGAGGTCAGAGGAGTGAGGTTTACCTGCAAAGCACTTCACTAGCTGGCCTCTGCTACATATCTGCTTGTTAAGTGTGACGTCACATGAAGGAGCTTCCGGGTCAAAGCGCTCTATGAAACTGAATGAGGAGACTTATCAAATGCAAATAATAAATGTTTACAAAGCGATGTAATACTTTCGAAAATCACGATCGCAATATATATGTCCATGCCTAATATCTGATGGCCAGAAAGTGATACATTTTTATAAATTGTTAAAATTTTGGTATTTGTGATGCAGCAAGCCCGGTGATTGTTGTGTACACTATGACTTTATATAAAATTCACTTTAATGTGTGATATGAATAAAAAGTGATCATAAACGAATATTTAGTCAATTCAAATGAGTGGCGGCTTGGACCCGGAAACAGTATTACATATGTCACCATTACGTCACCACTTAACAAGCGGATACAAATTCAATACAACAAAAGTACATATTTCTCACATGTATGATGCAACAATACCATCTTTGATATAAAATACAATAAAAGTTTCATTTTGGTTTGATGTTGGTCACCCTAGAACATCTTCCTCACGCTTAAATCTGATTGGCTGCTCATGTTGTTTTGTTTGTTTTTTCAAATTAACAGCTGCAGTTTTGAATACTGATCAATATGTGTGGCTTTGATGGATTTCCTTAAATGACTCGTTTAAGAAAGTGCTGTCATGGGGAATGTGCAACATAGGCTCATTCTGAAAATGTAGCCCTATATACATTTCTGGAGATCGTAAATTATGTAGCTAGAGGTCCGTATGGATGCATTACGTCTTTAAAATTAATGCTACAGGGCGGTATGACGCTGTTCCTTTTCGCGCTTAACAGATGACCGCTTAACTCCGTGTGGACGGCTTTTCCGCTGTTAGTTTGCCCAGTGGCTCGCCACCTACGTCGGCGGACTTATGACTCAGAGAGGAGTTGACTGCAACGGTGGGGTTCGAGAACGGTTCCAAAAAAGCAGATAAGATAAAAACAAAAGCCAAAAAATAAAGTAAACAAGTAAATAACAGGGTGAGAATGTGGTAAAATCTGAAAACGTGGTAAAAATCAGGCGAGGGCTTTTCTTTTTCTGCATTGCTTTTGAAAACTCTGTCGGTTGGTTTTAGGGAAGTGGGTGGACAGGTCAATCTGTGCTTTTTAAAAACTATTGAATTTGCACTCGTGAGAGAAATTTGAGATCTCAAAAAGCGTACAAAGCAGCCTCTGGTGGATTTGCAAGAAAACAAAAAATGCAAAAAAAAAAGGTACCTCCTGGGACGTACTTGGTGCTCTCCAGAAATATATATAGGACTACATAATCAGAATGAACCTTTGTTGGAAATGTGACTTTTGGGGGTGGAGCTTATATTAATCAAAACAGTTGGTATCTCTTTATTGTATTGATTAATACAATTGGCATCTCTCTATTGTATTAATCAATATAAAAGTGAGATACCAATTGTTTTTGTTTTTTGTGAGCATAGGCTGCTAAAGAAGAGCAGTTTATATGCTCAAGGTTGCTCTATTCAGAAGGAAATAATAAACTGTGTGGAGCGTCACAGTAACAGGTGCTGCAGGGCCAGAGCGTAGGTGGCCATTCAGACGTATGTGACTGGCATTGAGCTGTTGGTTATGGAGAGATGCTTTTAGGTGATACTAATGTCACTATGCGGCAGGAGAGCACTGCAGACTTTAAAGACTTTTAAAGGAAGTCATTTAAAAATGACTATTTAAATGAATTGAGTTTATTTTATTTGAAGTTGTTATTTACATTTTTATTTGATTACTACAAAATTAATGGATTTTAATGTGCATTTAATGATTGTTACAAAACATGTACTACACATATTTATTGAGGACTTTTGTGTAAAGGGTTAAAGGATATGAAATTAAATATACAATCATAGTCATTACAGATATTTGATACCAAATTTGAATACATCTATTTTTTTATCCTTTTTATAACTGTAATAGTTTATATGAAGGCACATACCACAAATGTATACAGATCGTATAAATAGATAGAGTTTTTTTATAATTCATTTAATAATACTTACAAATTACATGTAATATATTAACTAAAATGCTATTTCTTATAGATACATGGATAAATAGATATATAGCTAGATACATATATATTGGATATTATATAATATAATCCAAGTATTGCAATATAATGTGTATTAAATAAATAATTTTAAATTTTATAAATAATATTTAGATTTTTTTTATTATTTCTTTAATATTTATATTCATATGTATATATTTATATTATATTTATTATATGTTCTACCATAATATGAATCTTGGATATATACTCAAGTGTTTAACTTATAGAATATATCTAAATTTAAGTTTTATAATAAGCCATTATGAATATCGTAAATGATGAGCACATACAGACTTCACACAAAACATTACCCTTATTTTTGCTGACATATTAAAAGCAGTTCACAGTGCAGCCCTTTGCTCTTCTCTGCATTAATGGGAGGATGAAATGGAGCAAGAGACTTCTCATCTGTAATCAGTTGCAAAGAGGATCCATCACATTTACCCCTGGCACACACACACACACACACACACACACACACACACACACACACACTCACGCCTCCGCTCTCCCACGCGGTCACTTCAATTCACTCTAAAACGCACACACACACACTGATGTAGTCTGACAACATCTCAGATCTGCTATTCCTCATTTTCTGAAGCGCTTGAGGTTTGTTGAAGAAGCCTGGGATTAATTAAACTTTCACAGTCTCTCTTCTACAGTTTGATCCGCAGCGGCAGCAACATCTTCACACTTCACGTTCAAATTAGACATGACAGGCATGACTGCAAGCCCCAAAATAGGAGTTTTATTGAAATCGCTGACACTTTTAGATCTTTGTGCTTTGAAAAAGCACCTTTGAATGTTGCCAGCTCATAAAAACCTAACGATATACAAATCAAGAATCAACAAAAGTACACATTTCTCACATGTATGATACAGCAATACCAAGTTTGATATAAAATACAATAAATGACTGCAAATGAAAACCTCACGCAACACTCACAGAATTTAGCTCAAAATCCAATAAGTTTGTCACAGCATCACAATTGTTACATTCTAAAGCACCACCGAAAAGAAAAGATCATAACAGCAATCCGGCACAAACTGCAGTAGCATCACACATAAGCAAGTTCATTCACCTCGTATTGATTTTGCTGAAGTAAATATGTGACTATTGATAAAGTTCTCTGTGTCCTACCTTGCGATACGAGCAGAGCGAGGGCAGTGAACGTGCTCAGAGATTCTGTCTTGGCTGAAGCTCTGCTGCTCTGTAACCACAGAGACTGTGACTTACACTGAATGTGCAGAAACAGCCAATAGCTGAGCAGCTTCTGCCGATCCGACACACACACACACACATGCAATCTCATAAGGAATTTCTTAAGAGCCCGCTGTCAATCAAAAAATATGCTCAAGGTTTCATGTAATGGGTTTCTCATCTTTAGAGATTCTGACGTAGTTTGGTTTATTACAGTCCTCGCAAAAAAATAAAGTAAAAAAATCTGACTGCACTGATTCAAGGCAAAGTTTAAGATTGAGTTTTGAAAAAAATGTTGTCTCCATAAAATGTATATATTATGATTTGCCTCT
>CAIGQZ010032287.1:11890787-11911894 GCA_903798205.1 Danio tinwini | reverse complement strand
TATATATATATATATATGCGTAAAACAACACACACAAAAACTTTTTTAGCAAAGAGCCATTTCAGATTTTTTTGAGCATTTTTTTTAAGACCAGTTGGGGTATATTTATTCCATTATATTTATAGCTATTGTATGTATACAGTTGAAGTCAGAATTATTAGCCCCCCTGTTTATTATTAAACTATTAGTTATTAGTAGTTTTAATAACTTACTAATAATAATCTATAATAACTAATTATTTGATCTTTTCCATGATGACAGTACATGATATTTTACTAGATATGTTTTCAAGATACTAATATTAAGCTTAAAGTGACATTTAAAGGCTTAATTAGGTTAACTAGGCAAGTTAGGGTAATTAGGCAAATTATTGTATAACGATAGTTTGTTCTGTAGACTATCGAAAAACAAGTATTGCTTAAAGAGGTTAATAATTTTTAACATAATGGTTTTAAAAAAATTAAAAGCTGATTTTAATTATTCTAGCTGAAATAAAATAAATAAAACTTTCTCTAGAAAAATAAAATTATCAGACATACTGTAAAAATGTCCTTGCTCTGTTTAACATCATTTGGGAAATATTTTTAAAAGAAAAAATAAATCAAAGGGGGGCTAATAATTCTGACTTCAACTGTATATGTTAATCCAGAGTGACACACGTGCGTTGGTCGAAACACCCTTTCATTGTAAACTGAGTTCTTATTTATTTTGCTGTAAAAAATACAATAAAGAGGTAATTGTATTTTTAATAGGAAACAGATTTCTAGTGACAGTTACAGTTTTTAAAAATATTGTATAATGTAAAATATTATTGAAGGGAGTCAGCTGGACAGCCACAAATTTTTGGTCAAAGAGCCACATGTGGCTTGCGAGCCATACAGTAGGTTCCCTACCACTGAATAATGGAATATTTTGGGGAATATTTTGATTGAGATAGCTGTCGTTTTTATTTTCCTGGTTGTTATTTTAGTGAGTACCTAGTGAGTCAACTACTTTTTGAGTAATCAATGTAGTGTTTATTAATTATTTTTATTATTCAGATTATTAAGCATGTTTTTTTTTGTAATTTTGGCATATGCTTTTGTGATTTGTATATTTTATATACAGTTTAACTAATGTTTATTTCACTTTTTAATTAAAATTAAAATGATAATTTTTTTAGTTCTGACATTTTTGGATTTTTTTTTTTCATTAAAAAAATATTTAAGTTGTGCGGTTTTAGTTAACTATATAGTAACTCAGTCTACACCTCACTCAAAAAAACAATCATGTAAATTACTATTTGATAACAGCAACTAAATCTTTGTTTATATCTTGGGTAATATAATATCCGCAGCCATATCACCCTGCAGCCCAACTCACTGAAGCTAAGCAGGGCTGAGCCTGGTCAGTACCTGGATGGGAGACCACGTGTATATACTAGGTTGCTGTTGGAAGTGTTGTTAGCGAGGCCAGCAGGGGGCACTCAACCTGTGTTTTGTGTGAGATCGAATGCCCAAAATAGTGAAGGGGACTCTATATCTGTCAGTAAGCGCTATCTTTTGAATGAGACATTAAACTAAGGTCCTGACCCTCTGTGGTCATTAAAAATCCCATGGCACTTCTCGTAAAGAGTAGGGCTGTAAACCCGGTGTCCTGGCCAAATTCCCCCCATCGGCCTAATTATCCTCATTCACTGAATTGGCTCTATCACTATCTTTCCACTCCACCAATAGCTAGTGTGTGGTGAGTGCACTGGCGGCGTTGTCCTGTGGCTGCCGTTGCATCATCCAAGTGGATGCTACACACTGATGTTGGTGCGGAGAGACCCCCTCTCATGATTGTAAAGTGTTTTGGGTGTATGACCATACGCTATAAATGTGCTATATAAATGCACATTACATTACATTATTTTGGAGAATAAAATGTAAAGTGCTAGTTTGAGTTTGCTTGAAAACATAGCAACTTTGCTGATTAAGTAAATGATGTTGTTTACTCTGTTGTATTATATTGGATACGTAGTGTATACTGGCAAAATACCTCAATTTGTTTAATATAAGTTTATAAGTAATAAAAATAACCTGTAGTGTCAAAATAGATTAATGAATGATCGCCAACCTGATTTCACCAAGTAGGACATGTTTCTGGATTAATGTCAATGCTGATCCTGGAACAACATTACAATCAGCCAATCAGAATTAAGGGATACGTGTAAAGTTTATCTTAGGTTTAGGCTTACGGTTAGGTTTATGCACTTTTACATGATTGTTATCCCCTCTGATTTTGGGAATAATTTACAGTTATGGTTGGGTTTAGGGGTAGGGAATAGGGTATGGATTACATTTTCCAGCAAAAATTATGTTCCAGGATCAACACAGATGTTAATCCAGAATCGCATCGTACTTGGCAAAATCAAGATGTGCGATTATTGATACAGTACAGTCAGTTACAATTACAGTAAGTTACTTGCTAGTAATCTTTGTATCTGTAGAGTGCAGGCTTTGGGAGAGGACAGAACAAAATAAATTTCTTTTCTAACAATCAAACCAATTAAAATAAAAAAGGAACAGAAATAAATGACCTAAAACAGCATAAATTACAGAGCAGTCAGCTGAACAAAACATAATGTACTGTACAACATGAAATAAATAATAATTGACGTCTGTTTTGGCACTGCAATTTTTTGGAAATAAGTCTCTCAGTCCGTTTCCATCCTCATCAGCAAAAAACGAGATGAGCTGAGACCTTGCAATCTTGTTTTGAAGAGGTTACATGTACTTTCTTAGCTGAGACAATTTGACTGGCAGTTCTGTGGAGAAGACAGTAAGAATATTTCAGTTTTTACCACACCTGGATCTTCATGCAGTCAGTTCCAAGTCAATCAAAAGCAATGCATTTCAACCAGTCGTTTAAACCAATGGATTTATCTGCAGTCTGTCATTACAGGGAGGATGGTGGGATTGCAATTAGCACATCCACCCTGCTCCATCGTGCCAAAACGAGCGGATGACAAAACAGAGAAAACAATGAATATGCAGAACGTCGGCAGATTTTAGCATTAATTTTGCACCTTATGTAACGCAAGCCAAGGATTCTTACATAACTCACTCTTTAGCAGATGCTATGAAAGACCTCTTGATCAGGCACAACGTCTTAAAAGCAACAAGGACAAAGTGCTCAATTATAGTTGATGGACGGAAACGATGGATTACACTGGTGTGAGAAAAAAAAACAACTAGAAAACTACGACAAATCACATATTAGCTGTTGAAGCAGCTGAGCATATAATGAAGGAAAATAAAGCATGAATAACGGCTCCTAAAGGTATTCAAAGCCATTACGCTTATTAGGCATTACACAATTACCATGGTAACCATAGTCACCATCACAATACCGTACTACAATAAATGAATAATGGTTTTGTGTGTGTATGTGTGTTTGTGTAAAATGTAATCCTTTTTTTACTCAATAAAGCAATTTCAACAAACTTCAACATAACAAATGATTTTCTGACTGAAAAACACGGTTATTCCACCAAAAATTGCTCTTGTAACTCTTTAAAAGGTAAAACATTTGTATTGTGCTTCGAAATGAATATAAAACTGTATACAAATCTAAATCTTTTTTTTTGTTATTTTAAGCAAACGTCATTTTGACAGCATTTTATAGTTATTTGACAGCAATTTATTTAACTATAAATTTATAGTTATTTGACAGCAGTGTATTGTTATTTTTTTTGTTTATATTTTATTCTTGTTGTATATATATTTTTTTGCTAAACTGAAAATTTAAGCCTTTGTCAATTTGTATGACAATGTTTAAAATAAAAAAATTGGTAAAACAAAATAGAAGAAATATAAATAGAAGAAACACTCATCGGACACTTTATTAGGTACACTTGTCCAACTGCTCATTAACGCAAATTTCTAATCAGCCAATCACATAGCAGCAACTCAATGCATTTAGGCATGTAGACATGGTCAGGACGATCTAATGCAGTTCAAACCGAGCATCAGAATGGGAAGAAAGATACTGTAAGTGACTTTGAACGTGGCATGATTATTGGTGCCAGATTGGCTGGGATCACAGAGATTTTCACGTACAACTATCTCTGGGGGTTTACAGAGAATGGTCAGAAAAAAAAAAATTATCTAGTGAGCGGCAGTTCTGTGGGAGCAAATGCTTTGTTGATGGTCAGAGGAGAATGGCCAGACAAGGTTCAAGCTGATAGAAAGGCAACAGTAACTCAAATAACCACTCGTTACAACCAAGGTATGCAGAAGAGCATCTCTGAATGCACAACACATCCAACCTTGAGGCTGATGGGCTACAGCAGCAGAAGACCACACTGGGTGCTACTCCTTTCAGAACAGGAAACTGAGGCTACAATTTGCACAGGCTCACCAAAATTGGACAATAGAAGATTGGAAAAATGTTGCCTGGTCTGAGTCTCGATTTCTGCTGCAGCATTCGGATGGTAGGGTCAGAATTTGGCATCAAGAACATAAAAGCATGGATCCATCCTGCCTTATGTCAACGGTTCAGGCTAGTGGTGGTGGTGTAATGGTGTGGGGATATTTTTTGGCACAATTTGGGCCCATTGGTACCAATTGAGCATCATGTCAATGCCACAGCCTACCTGAGTATTGGTGCTGACTAGGTCCTGTTCTTTATGACCACAGTGTACCCATCTTTTGATGGCTACTTCCAGCAGGATAGTGCTAGTGCCATGTCATAAAGTGTGAATTGGTTTCTGTCATAAAGTGTCAGATTGGTTTCTTGAACATGACAATGAGTTCACTGTACTAAAATGGTCTCCACAGTCACCAGAACTCAATCCAATAGAGCACCATTGGATTGGGAGATTTGCATCATGGACGTGCAGCTGACAAATCTGCAGCAACTGTGTGATGCTATCATGTCAATCTGGACCAAAATCTCTGAGGAATATTTCCAGTGCTTTGCTAAATCTATGCCATAAAGGATTAAGGCAGCTCTGAAGGCAACAGGGGGTCCAACCCGGTACTAAGGTGTACTTAATAAATTGACCAATGTAACAAAATTTTTTTAAACATATTTAACGTAATTTGACCATATATAAGTTTTGCTTTTAAACCCCAATCATCTAATGTCTGATTCCTATAACAAAGAATTGCTCCAAAACAATCAATTTGCTAACAAATAAATTACAACAGCACATTAATGTCGAAGCAGAAATGCTTTTATTAATCATAAAAACAAGACAGTTGTTAAAAGCCAAGCATTATGTTTTATTACATGCATGTCATGCATCTACTGTACATGTTATTTATTAAATCTGGAGGATCCAAATGGAAACACTGCAGAAGTTTACTTGAGGAAACGGGTTTGATTAACTGCTTCTCTGTTAAAACGTCATGGTCACACTTTACAATAAGGTTTTATTAGTTCATGTATTTACTAACTTGAATGAACAAATCATAGTTCAACATTTACTAGTGCATTATTAAAATTGAAAGTTGAGAAGACTTTATTGTCATTAACTAAGGCTAGCAAATATGAATAAATATTGTAAACATTTTTGTTAATTGTTTGCTCATGTTAGTCATTGCATATTCTAATATTAACTAATGGAACATGTAAAATGTTAACAGTATTGTAGTATATTCTTTGGTCTGACAGCCAGTGAAGTGGCTTTGACTTTTTAAAGTTACATTAAGGATCGCCATTAGATGGTATCATAAACTTAAATGGTCAAATAAACAAATTAATAAATATTTACTGGTAAGTCATTCTTGATCATATTGCATTATGTTAACTAATATTACAGGTATAATTTATCTAAATATATATATATATATATATATATATATATATATATATGATGTCATCATTTATTGACCCTCTACTTGTTCCAAATCGGTTTGAATAAATTGTTTTGGTCTCTTTATGAACATTCGTTTTTTCATAATAATTTTTAGGGGTTTATCACATTTATTGGGACAGGGCAGTGAAGAGAGTGTGACAGGAATGTTTTGGGAGCAGAGATCGGAGAAAACCTCCAGCCAACATCCGAACTCAGGTCTCTGTGTGCACCGCAGTGCAACATGTTACCATAGTTAAATTCAATTAAGTTTATTTGTATAGTGCTTTTCGCAATAATTATTGTTTTACAAAAAGCAGGTTTACGAAAGGTTTACATTATTGTATTATAATCAAATTTAGAAAAGTTAAGGTTATTAGTTACCATAACTTTACAATTGTATTGGTAAAGACTCTTTACGACCAAACATTCTGAGTTTTGGTTGAATGGACTTTCATTGGAGAAATGTAAATATCTTACAGTGTTTTCTCTAGGATTTTTTCCCGCTGTGGCGGCAGGTCTTTTACAGAGCTTTACCAACTACCTATGACGTTATTTCCATGACAAATGTTGTGAGCGCAGTATTACAAGTCGAGATCGCATTTATGTAATAAGCATGTGAATCTCTTTGCTTGCGCGCCGATTTCCTCTGCTTGTGCACAAAACTTCTTGCACGTTCTCGCACTCAAACGCTGCTGACGTGTGATTTAGTGCGTTTATGTAGTATGTTTCCGACATTTATAAGATTGACTAGGAATATTCATGAATGTCTCCAAAAGTCCTGAAGTAAAGTGAAACGGCCATAAACTCCAGCAAGATAAAGTCATTGCTTGTTGTATGCAGAACCATAGACTTTTACCTATAAATAAAGTATAATTATGGAAACTGTGTTCATCCTAACTGAGAGCTATTTGTCGTGTTTGCTGGCCCCACGCATCACGCACCTGTCAGTCAGCATGTCACCTTAAAGGGTTAAACAAATAACGCACAGCACTACTATAATTACAGAAAAGTTAGCGCTGTTATAATTCACTTACCTTTTAACATGTTTTGGTGCCATTATATCCTGCTATAAAAAATAAAAAACACAACTAAATGCTTTGATTGAGAAGCTGTAATGTAGCCGTGGTGGGATGAATTTTGGTGTGGCACCCTGCCATAGAAGAATGAATGTAGCGTAAACTTTGTCTTAGGTAAGTTAAAAACTATTTTCTTGTATTCTGAACGTCTGATGGATTTGGAACAACATGAGGGTGAGTAAATGATGACACTTGTCATTTTATGTCTCGATTCCTCTAAACTGTATAGTACAGTTTACAGTACAGTACAATTGAATATTGGTCACCCTAATCAGGCTTGCATTTCCACTGCCAAAAGTACCTTTACTTTTGTATGCCATAAAGTTACAATCAATTTCATTCTTTCTCAACGAAGAACGTCTTATGGCCCATGAACACAGGATATTCCATTCTTTTTGCACTCAAGTTTGTTATTTCAAATGTAGACCCACATTTAGACAAGGCATTTGAATAGCCCCATACAAAACAATGGAGGACATACAGCAGATGCTTTTCAATCATTTTATTATGACGGTCTCGTGTTTTGGTTGTATGTTAAAAAAATGCCACTTCCTGTGTTGCACACGCAAGTGACGATTCTCTGTAAACCAATCAATGTTTTGCAGGAAGTCTAGCTCCATGCTTTTGGTACCATGCTGTTGTGCTACAGTAGGTAACCTTACAAAAGGGTTCCAAAACAGTTAGCTCTTTTTATTATTCACAAGAAGAAGACAAGGTATGTTTAAGAGAAGTTCATTGCTGCATGTCGTCATTGTATTACTGTCGTGTATGTTTGTGTAAAAAGGCACTTCATGTGTTGTTTTCCTGGCTTGTTTCATGCACAATTGACGATTCTCTGTAAACCAGTTAGTATCCTGCAGAGTGTCTAGCGCCACCCTTTTGGTATCGTATTGTTGTGCTAGGTAAACTAACAAAAGGGTCCTAAAAAATTGATATAGAATGGTTCGCTATTGTGGTACTTGATATTTTTTTATTATTATTAACAAAGATTACAGACTGTGATAACAATGACATATATATAAAGTTCCCATGAAATTTGCATTTTTATTTAGTGTTTGACGTAATTTCAACCAAAACACGAAGTGTAGCTCCTCCCCTTTTTAATAAAACAGCCAATAGCGTTTTGCTTTATCAGCGCTCTGCCTGTGAGAGTGTTTAAACTCAAGTGCATCAAATGTGAAACATCTTGAAGGGGGCGGGGCATGTCAGATACCAAAGAGCATTTGATTGGTCATGATTTAATGAGATAAGCTTTACTTGTTTATATCTGTTTTATATATTCAAAGCGTGAATTTTGTCACTCTTTTAGAGCACAGTAGCTTATAGATATCCTAAAAAACTATCAATACTGATACTAACATCTAAAAACTTTATTTTAATTTCATGGGATCTTTGAACTAGGGTATCCGAAGTACTATTAGAAGTTAACAAAAAACAAACAAAAAACTCAAACAATCAAACAAACAAAAAAACTAAACATCAAGTACGGCAATCAAGCTACAGTATTTCTGTACTTCTGACAGTGGAAACAGAAATGATTGCATAGCGTACCATACTGAATTGTTCCACTCAGTGAAAGCAAGCCATTAGTGTGAACTAACACTACTGTTTACATATTGAATCTTATTGTACAGTGTACCTCAAAGAAACATTTGGAATGAGAAAGGTTAGTATGGAGTTAAAAACCAGCGTGCCTTCTCTCTCTTCTAATGGTACCTGTGGCTTTCGGGGCTTCGCTTTCATTTCCAAACGTGAGTCTTCCAGAGTTGAAGGTTCTGATGGCACCAGGTCTGATCTCAGAGCGATATACTGTAGAGTTGGGTTTGAAGATCTTACTATGGTAGCCCAAAGGGTGATACGAAAGATCTTCAGGATCATCATCATCACTAATAACTATCAGTTCAGCCTGGATTCCTTCATCTTCCTCATCAGATTCAGCATTCTGATAACCCATGAAGATCATGGTAACCGCCGGTTCAGCAGTTTTCTCTTCATGTGGCAAAGAACTTATCAAGTTGACATCACTAGGTTCTTCTTTTGCATTTGGAGGTGAATATCGTCCGATTCCCAACCCGGAGTCTGCCGTTGGAGTTATCCGGAGCTGTTCCTCACAATCTTGTATGGGAGAAGATGCAGGGCTCATCCTGGTTATGCATTCGCTGTTAGCATATGGTCTATTTTGAGCTAGTTGGTTGGAGTTTAAATACTGATTGGTTTTAGTGGTTGGAATGTAAGGATCGTCTTGTTTGGTGAAGATTTCTTCCTCACTCTGGTTTTTGTTGGACATCTGAAGGCCATGAAGGCTGATGTAAGCTCTTTCTGTAGGGCTGGTGGGTCGACTGAACAGGCTTGAAAACACTGGTTCATGGTATTCCACATCTGCATTTACTTTCTTCTCAGAGGCTTTCATCAGAAGTTCCTCTACTTCGAGAGGGCTCATCTCATTCAAGCCATTCTGGGAGTCCCGTCCATCAGGTGGCAAAGCGTAGACAGATTTTAGTCCATCTTCATAGACTTTGATGCCTTGTTGTTGGAGATTCAGAGGCACAATGGTGGTTTTGGAGAGTATATGACTCTCACCGGTGCGGAGATCTTTTTCTACACTGATCTTCATGGTGTATGCAGCTAAAAAAAAAAAGAACGGTATTAAATTAAATAAATATATTATTTTAAATTTAGATTATGCTCAAAAATACAATAAAACATTATTATTTTACAATATTATATATATATATATATATATAATATTGTAAAATGTAATGTACTGTTATTTAAATTCTCAAGAGTTTTTACATTTCACTAAAGCAATGAAATGAAAATAATTTTTGTTTCAGATAAAAAAATAAAACTAATATAATAATAATAATAATAATAATAATAATGGTGATGATGATGATAAAGATGATGATAATAATAATAATAATGATAATAACACCGTTTATTAATATATATGCGAAAACAGTATCAAAATCAACCAAATTACTAAAACTGACTAATATTAAAATGAAAAAGAACAAAAGTATAAACAAACTAATTAAATAAAACTAAGAAAAAAACTAATTTTAATGACGTTTTTGTATTTTATTTAAAAATACAATAGTCACTTAGCAATCCTAAAATAGCACTGCTCAATATATAATCATTCATTTTCTTTTCAGCTTAGTCCCTTTATTAATCAGGGGTGGCCACAGCGGAATGAACTGCCAATTTATCCAGCATATGTTTTGTGCAGCAGATGCCCTTCCAGCTGCAACCTATCACTGGGAAATGCCCACACACTCTTATTCACACATATACACTATGAACAATTTAGCTTACCCAATTCACTTATAGTTAGGCCCACACGGAATCTGCGCGTGCAGAAATCCACAGATTTTTTGCCCATCATTTTGTTTATTTGCTTGAGTAAATGTGTGTAAATCTATATTTTTTTCAGATTTTTAAACTAATTACAGTTATATTATTGACTAATATGAAAATGTGTTATATTTTCAGTCTTTTAGTAGATATATGAGAGACTTGCTTTATTTACCAAATAAAGTGAATCTATTTGGATTTGCATTTTAAACATTAAATAAAAGTTAAAAAGACATTATTTTTTATTTCACATATTAAGGTTTTAGTTAGAATACTACCAAAATAGTTCCGCAAAACATCACTTCTGAGGATGGTTTAGAGATTGTTATTTCATATTTAATGTATCCTTTTATTTGTTTGTTTTATTGTTTAGCTACAGAAAAGCTATCTGAAATTAAATGTTTCAATTTAAATGGTGTAAATGAATCAGATTTAGTTTAAAAAGTACATACGACACATAGAGGGCAATGCAAAGACTTCTCTGCAATCAAGGCAAAGGTAGCTTCTGCTTGACTAGTGTATTCAGCATTGAACTCCACTGTGTTATTAATCTGATTGTTTTTATTGCAATAAGTTATAACTAAAAAGTTGTACTACATTAGTTAATATAATTACACAATTTTTTTTCTATTTATTTTGAAATATTATAAAAGGAATTAGGCAATTACCCATGGCAACTTTAATGTTAAATAATTTTGTATTTATTTTCGGCCCACGACTATCAGTGATATTAATTTTTTTGGCTTTTCATACGAAAAAGTTTAGGCATCCCTGATTTAATGCATCTGACTCAAAATCTTTTGGAATGGTTTTGTAAGAGTCATAAGAGTAAAAAAAATCTAAATATGCAAGAACATTATGGCTTATTGCTTTAATATAAAAAAAGCATAATATCCTGTTCTCCTGGAGATATGTTGAATACTGGCCTCTTTCATATTTCTATGTCATGCCTGTAATTACAGACATAGGTACCATCTTTTTCATTATTTATTTTTCACTTATGCGCTTTGAATGGTTATAATTAAAAAGTGCACAGTCTGACATGTTCGCACTACAAAAACCTGACATGCGAGCATTTCAAGCGCTGTTTATATCAGCAAATAGTTAGTGGTTTAAACAAAAGCTTTTGCCGTACCTTTTTTCTCCTGCTCTTCATCAGATTCAAGTTTCCCTGGCGTGACGCTTCTCCTCCTGGTTGTAGGAGTGTAACACTTCGGGACGTCAGGTATGGCCGTATAAATGTATTGAACGAACTCTATAAATAGCAACATAAAATGTCACAGAAAGAAGGCTGTACATGCAGTTGAAGTCAGAATTATTAGCCCTCCTGAATTATTAGCCCCCACTGTATATTTTTTTCCCAATTTCTGTTTACCAGAAAGAAGATTTTTTTTCAACACGTTTCTAAACGTAATAGTTTTAATAACTCATTTCTAATAACTGATTTCTTTTATCTTTGCCATGATGACAGGACATTATATTTTACTAGATATTTTTCAAGATACTAGTATTCAGCTTGTGACATTTAGGGTGCACTCACACTAGGCTATCCGAACTGTGCATAGGCGTGTTTCCTGGTTCGTTTGACAAGTGTGAGTGCTCTGAATCGAGCAGAGGCGCACTTCAGTTGCCCGGCCCTGGCCCGGTTGGAAGAGATGTGCCAAACCGTGGTTTGGTTGGCCTTTGGCGCGGTACACTTGTAGTGTGAGTGTGTCACTGTGTCCCAAATGACTAAAATAATACAAAACGATATAATTAAAGCAATCCCCACTGTGCCTAGTGAAAGCGCTTCTCTTCCTGTTAAACTGAACAGTCGCATCATCGATGATGTAAGCATGCTCTGGCTCGGAAGGTAAAAGCAGTGTGAGTGCAGGCCGTTGGGGGGAGAGGGGAGGGGGGGCAAACACACCTTTGCACGGTTCAAGGCAACTGTGTCTAGTGTGAGCATGCCCTTAAAGCCTAAACTAGGATAATTAGGCAAGTTAGGGTAATTGGGCAAATTATTGAATAACAATAGTTTATTATATATATATAATTATTTTTTAGGGGTTTTCACCTTTATTGACAGGACAGTGGAGATTTACAGACAGGAAAGTATGGGGAGCAGAGAGAGGGGAAGAATCGGCAAAGGACCTCAAGCCAGGAATTGAACTCGGGTCGCCGCGAGCAGCTGGGCGCTATATGTCGATGCACTAACCACTAGGCTATTCGCACCGACAATAACAATAGTTGATTCTGAAGACAATCGAAAAATATATATTTCTTAAGGGGGCTAATAATAACGAGCTTTAATATGGTTTTAAAAAATTAAACAGTTTTTTTTCTAGCCCAAAATAAAACAAATAAGAATTTCTCCCAAGGACAAAATATTATAGGAAATACTGTGAAAAACTCCTTGCTCTGTTACATATCGTTTGGGAAACATTTGAAAAAGAAATTCACAGGAGGGCAAATATTTTTGCCTTCAACTGTATATGGCAATGCAGAAAAAAAAGAAGAAATTTCTTTACCTGGCTGCATGTTTGCGTTTACTTCCTGTGGGGTCAATACAGTAGTTTGCGCAGTAACCAAAAACCGGATTTGATGAAAAGATAAAAAGATATAAAGCAAAACCAAGTTTCATATACAGATGATACACACAAATCCTTGTCTCACAGCATCAAACAATTTTTTATCTTGACGTCAGTTTGGAACCGAGGGCCATCTTCACAGCATGCTGAATTCTAATGATTTCCCTTGTTTCAACTCAAAAGTGGATCCAATTGAAGCTGCTTGCTGTTGTAATAAGCATTAAAGGAGACTCCAGGCCTGTTGAAGTGATTACACAAGCGGTACCTTTATGATGTCCGCTGGGGTTTTCTCCACCTCCTTCAGTTGTTTGAGAAGAAGCTGTTCTTTCGCTGAAATCTCCAGCTCTCGTGTCTCAAGGGCCGCAATCTCCAGCTCTATTCTGCAAAGATTACGAAAAAATAAAACATACTGTTGAAGACAAAACTATCATCTTGTGAAATTTTCATTCTTTTTAAAAATATTTCCCAGGTGCTGTTTAACTGAGAGATTTTTTTCAACATTTGTAAACAGATTTTAGTTTTAATAATAACTTCTTATAACATTTTTTTGTCTTTGCCATGATGACAGTACGTAATCATTTTCTAGCTATTTTGCAAGGTACTCGTATCAATGACTATAGGTCATATTCAGTGTATATATAACAGCTTGTCACTCAGTGATAAGCGTTATTCGGCAAAATTAAGGTTAAAGTGAGCGGCGTTCGTCTGACAGGTCCATTTGCGATAGCACCCTCGCAATGGATATTGGATAAGCCGAAATGGCCAAGCATCCAGCCCGAAATATACAACTATCTTATTGAAACTCCAAGTGATTTTACAAGAGAAAAGGTAAAGGCATATGAGTCTTTGGATGCCTACAATTGTGTTCTGTGTGGTCATGTGCACGAAATAATGTTCCATGATTGGCAGATTCATAACTTTGTAGTTCTAAAAACCGAGGTTGTGCCTAGCTAAAGACAAGGAAAGAAGACAGAGCTAAACAAGGCCTGGGTAATCGTCAAGCCAAACTGCATTCTGACAGCGAACTGCCCATGTACGGCAGGGTATGTGAACTTACATTTTTACATTTCATTCTAAGCATTCAGTGTCTGCCGTTTAATTAACCATATTTAACTGTTTTGCTGAAATCATTGCTGCAATCAAAAATGAGTAATGTGTATGATTCAGCATAGTGTGAACTTACCTGATATGAAATAAGAAATGCAGAGTCAAGCATTTTTAATTAGGTCCTCACTCCATTCAGCTCTTATGATGGCTGGTAGGCAAAGACGTCTGCGCTTGGCATTAAAAGCAGTGTGGTGTGTGGTAAAATTCTATTTTTTAACTTTCGATTTTGGCATCCAACCGCACAACATGACATGTTTGCTATTGCAAGCGGTCTTTTTTTGCAACCGGCTTTTTTTGCACATGGGCTTGAACCCATATGACGTCATGTGTGATGTAGGTTGGTAATTCCACTATAGAATACACAAGACGTGTCACTAGTTTTGAATGGGGAAAATGTAACTGTCAATATGGCAAATAAAGCCCCATCTACTAGTACATGAGCCAATCATCGATTGCTATAGACTGACGTTTCTCCTGAGGAAAAGCTCAGACCAGATATGTGCTTTTACGACAGTTTGGTGGTCAACAAACACACTGGAATCTCAGTGAACACTTGCTTCACAGACATACTGTAAGAAATATATCCAAATGAAGCTTGAAAGCTTTTAAATTAACGAACGTGAGGTATAGTCCGTCCTGTCAAACGCACGTCACATGACAGCAACTACTCAAACGCCCACAAACTTGTAAACAAAGAGTTGCTGTCATTTCTGGAGGAGATTCGCCATCAAGACCAAGTTGTGGATTACTTCAGAAGAGCAGCGCGATCAGACCAAGCATTATCCAGAGGATGATAATGTGTAGAATAGCCATAAATGAAGTTGTCGTTGTGCTCTTGTTCCTTTCGAGTGCACATGCACATTAGCTCGGGCAACCTGAAAATATGCCAATTTTGTTTGATTCGAATGTTTAGAAACGAAACTTATGAGACAGATGTTGTTTAATTTTATTGGTGGTTCCAAATATGTAATATTATCGTAAGCTTGGCAAACAGTTTTGAAGAATTTGATGTTTCCCCATTCAGACAGAATGCCCGAGCATATTGCCCGGGAGACATTTTATAGATGGTCGCTGAGTGAAATGACTTGCCTTAAAGGGACTTTGTAGACTAAAGGGACTTGTAGCTAAAAGTGCAATTTAGAGGCTTAAGTTAATTAGGCAAGTCATTGGACAGCAGTGGTCGGTTCTGTAGACAATTAAAAAGACATATTTTAAAGGGATTAATAATATGAACATGGTTAGCAAGTGTTAATTTTTTAAATGTAATGAAAAGGGTGCTAGTTAAGATGCTAGTTCATCTTAAAACATATATATGATTTTGAAGCCCTAAACTGTGCATTTAGAAAATTATTCAAATGTTTTGTTTATGCAATTACTATCAAAACATCACTGGACTTATGACTTTTCATGGCTACAATTTCGAGAGATTCAATAGACTTCTTCTAACATTAGAATCAGTGAGAAGTGTTTCATTGGCAGCAAATATGCAAATTAAAATGATTTATAAAGGACTGTATGGCAATAGAGACTGAAGTATTATTTTATTATTGCAACTTTTTGCAATAATATAACTTGTATAACTTTTATACGTTTTTTTCAGTGAATGTTTATTTTAAATAACATTATTTTTTTTAAAAATAGGGTTTTAATTGTATTTAAATATAGAACATATTTAATAATATCTAATAATATATATTCTTTTCTTTGCAAATATAAAATTTTAAGAAATCTGGGTGGCAGACATTGAGCATAGATCTGTTTTTAATACTTAAAACAGGTGATTGTGATTATACCTCATCCACCTATGTACACTGATTTAATCTATACTTTATTAAATATTTAGTTAGTTTGTTAGTTAGTTAGTTAGTTAGTTAGTTAGTTAGTTAGTTAGTTAGTTAGTTAGTTAGTTAGTTAGTTAGTTAGTTAGTTAATTAGTTAGTTAGTTAGTTAGTTAGTTAGTATTCTGTGCCAAGAAAAAAAACTAAATCCACATTAATTCAGTCTATTAAAAATGTATTTGTCTGATGTATTGGTATTCATACTGACTCTTTTTCAGTCACTCAATAAAATAGCACCTCCTTGTGTCATTTTTGGGTATTGTTTAATCCTCAAAATTCCTTTTGCCTTGATGATGTAAAAAGAGGTTTTAATTTCCAAATAGGGGAATTATTATACTTATTTTTTGACATTGGACTACACAACCAACCAATTTTTTGAATCCTGAAAGCTGAATAAATAAGCTTTCTATTGATGGATAGTTTGTCAGAAAAGGAGAATATTTGGCTAATATACTGTACAACTATGTAAACATCTGGAACCTGAGGGTTCGAAAAAAATCTAAATATTGAGAAAATCACTATTAAACTTGCTCAAATTAAGTTCTTAGTAGCTCATTTTTCCTATTAAAACATTGGTTATTTTTAAAAGGTTTGATTATACTTACAATAGAAAATTTACAATATATCTTCATAGAAAACAAAATTATTAATTTTTACTCAAACAATGTATCTTTGGTTATTGCCAATGCAACAAAATGCAACTTGAAGTCTGTGTTAAATATAAATTTAGGATGTTTATTTTGCTAGCACATATTGTTATTCTGAACAATAAATCTGTGCAAGCTGAAGCTGAAAAAACGTTTGTAAGTGTAAAAATGTTTGGTAAGTCTGTCCACTTCTGCATTTGGACTGCCACTCCTTCTCTGATGATGTCAATTTGACAGCTTTAGCCCTAATATTTATTACCACACCACTCTTACCGTTAGTTTGCTGAGGAATGATGCTCAAAAAGATTCACCCAGAACACATTTTTCCATTACAATGCACTACTTTGCCATTGTTTTTTTTTAATATAAACATGAGCTTAACGGACGTGCATGTCCACTACCTTCATGTCTTGCATCCCTTAAAGCACCTCCCACATGAGCATTTTTTATCAGCTGTGTCCCGTTAAAAAAACGTTTAAACAGCTTTTTACACTTAGCCACTCATCAATGTCACTTTCAAAGCAGTGGACCAATCAGAAGAGCATTGAAAGTTTCTGTCTGAGTGTCCAGACACCCTCATGCTCTATGCTGTGCTTTTTTTAAACCATTTCTGAGTGCTGTTTTTCACATTTTAGGTGTAGGGCTGCATTCTGTGTGGCTGATTTTGTGATCCAGGTTCACATTTTAGTTTTATGAACCTGACCATTTCAGGTCATGAACCTGAACATTGTAATAACTCTCATGAGAAGACAAACCACATCTGCCCAGTGATGGTGGGAATTGTCACCTGATTGCTTTTTCTTTTGCTCTTAATCCTCCGGTTTAAACCACAGGAGCCTGTTTGTTAGAAGAAAGCTCTTTGGAGATTTTTATCTGTCGTGGCAAATTAAAATACATTTTTAAACAGCTTTTACACTCATCAGTGTCAGTTGCAAGCAGTGGATCAATCAGAAGAACTCTGAGGTGGGGCAAACCTTGAAAGTTTCTGTTTACAAATGCTCAGTGTTCAAATACCCTGATGCTCTATGCTACACTTTTTTAAAAACCATTCCTGAGTGCTGTGTTTCACATCTTAAGATGTGTTCTGTGTGACTGGTTTTGTGATCCAGGGTCATGTTTTAGTTTTATTTGGGGTCATGAACCTGACCGTTGTAATAACTCTAGGAGAAGACAAAACACTTCTGCCCAGTGATAGTAGGAAGATTGCTTTTTTTGCTCTTAATTCCCCTGGTTTAAACCACAGGAGCCTTTTTGTTAGAAGAAAGCTCTCTGGAGATTGGAGTCCTTCAAATCGATCTTAACAATCAAAGTTCCATTGAATCTACAGTAAATAAAGCTCCACATGCAGAAAGCAGACATAGAGTGTCTTACAGAAACTGTATAGCAACTCAATGCAAGAGAGTACTTCAATATTCATATATTCATATATATATATACAGTTGAAGTCAGAATTATTAGCCTCCTTGAATTATTAGCCCCCTGTTTCTGTTTTTTCCCCCCAATTTCTGTTTAATGGAGAGATTTTTTTAACACATTTCTAAACATACTAGTTTTAGTAATTCATTTCTAATAACTGATTTATTATATCTTTGCCCTGATGACAGTAAATACTATTTGAATAGATATTTTTCAAAACACTTCAATACAGCTTAAGGTGACATTTAAAGGCTTAACTAGGTTAATTAGGTTAACTAGTCAGCTTAGAGTAAATAGGCAAGTTATTGTATAGCAATGGTTTGTTCTGTAGACAATCACAAAAAATAAACTGCTTAAAGGGGCTAATAATTTTAACCTTAAAATAGATATAAAAAATTTAAAACTGCTTTTATTCTAGCTAAAATAAAACATATAAGACGTTCCTCAGAAGAAAAAAATATTATCAGACATACTGTGAAAATTTCCTTGCTCTGTTAAACACAATTTGGGAAATATTAAAAAAAGAAAAAAAATCTAAGGGGGGCTAATAATTCTGACTTCAACTGTATATATATATATATATTGTCTCAGATATTTGTCCTTCAATGTGTTAGTCATTCCTTCTGCTTCAGGTATGACCTTCTGTGCAATGGTTGTTTTTTCTGCACAAAGCTTGTGGTAAGTTAGCAAGTCTGCCAAGCGGTTTGCGTAAGTAGACGGTTTATGTAATACTGTGAGTCTGGTCTGTCTGTCTGACCCTTGGCTAACTCTGAAAGCCCATCACAGCGGTTAAACAAGAATAATCCAATTGATTCTCAATTAAGACGAAGCTGTGAGCCACGCAAGCCATTAGCTGAGAGGTGCGAGTACCTGTGGATGTTGCTCTGCAGGACTTTAGTCTGCTGTTGGTTGTCTTCAGTCTGGGCCCTCGCCGACTCCTGCTCCTCTTCGGTTAAAGTGCTCAGTCCGTCCATCAGCCATTGCTCCCGGAGAGTTTTTTTCTGTTTTTTGAATCCCAACAATCTTGTATTAGTTTGGCTTGTTTTTATTTCAGTGTTGTGCATTAAAAGGATAATTCAGGCAAAAATGAAAATTCGGCCATTATTTACTCACCCTTCACTTGTTCAAAACGTATTTGAGCTCCTTTCTTCTGTTGAGCACAAAATAAGATATTTAGAAGAATGCTGGTAGCTGGCACCCATTGCCATTTATTTCTACTATAGAAGTCAATGAGAGCCAGCAACCAGCATTCTTTAAAATATCTTCTTTTGTGTTCAATTCAATTCATCTTTATTTCTATAACGCTTTTACAATTTAGATTGTGTCAAAGCAGCTTAACAGAAATTCTAGCACATTGAAATTGAAACTGCGTCTGTCCAGTTTTCAGAGTTAAAGTTCAATTTAGTTCAGCTCATAAATGTTTAAAACTACATCTGGAAGAGTAAATGATGAGGTAATTTTCATTTTTGGGTGAATTATTTCTTTAATATTGAAAAAAAAAGAAATATAAATTCATTATTTTAAAACATTTATAGTTGTTTTTATTATTCAGACTATGGAAGTCAATGGGTGCCAGAAACCAGCATTCTTCAAAATATCTTCTTTTCGTGTTCAACTCAAAAATGTTTAACACTACATCTGGGAGAGTAAATAATGAGGTAATTTTCATTTTTGGGTGAATTAATCCTTTAATATTGAAAAAAAAAATTGAAATAGAAATTCAATATTTTAAAACATTTCTAGTAGTTTTTATTTCAACTAAAGAGTTCAATGGGTGCCAGCAACCATCATTCTTCTAAATATCTTCTTTTAGGCTCAACTCATGAATGTTTAAAACTTCATCTGGGAGAGTAAATGATGATGTCATTTTTATTTTTGGGTGAATTATCCCTTTAATAGTGAAAAAAAAAATAAATAAATACATTTTTGAAATAGAAATTTAATATTTTACAACATTTATTGTACATTTTTATTACAAATAAAGAGGTCAATGGGTGCCAGCAACCAACATTCTTCAAAATATCTTTTGTCCGTGTTCAACTCAAAAATGTTTAACACTACATCTGAGAGAGTAAATGAAGAGGTCATTGTCATTTCTGGGTGAATCCTGCCTTTAATAAAGAAAAAATATATACATTTTTGAAATAGAAATTCTATATTTTTAAACATTTATAGTAGTTTTTATCATTCCGACTATGGAAGTCAATGGGTGCCAGCAACCAGCATTCTTCTAAATATCTTCTTTTGTGTTCAACTCATAAATGTTTAAAACTACATCTGGGAGAGTTAATGTTAAGGTAAGTAAGAGTTAAGTTAACCTTTTTTTGGGTTAATTATTCCTTTAATAATGAAAAAATGTATACATATTTGAAATAGAAATGCAAAATTTTCAAACATTTATACAGTTTTCCAGTATTCATTTTCATAAATAACATAATAACATAATAACATTTACAGCAAATGTCAAATTATAATTTGTTAATAATTAATATAGTGATTAATTGAAGGATAATTTGACATTAATATATTACATTTATTAGCTTTTTCAAAATTGTCATCAATTTCATAATTTTCTTAAAATATTGCAAATTGTTCAAATATTGCAATATTGTTCTATTGTATTAAAACATTTTTGGAAATTCATATTTTTTATTATTTTACATACAGTTGTTTCCTGTGTTTATTTCCTGTGCTCTGTGCTACTGTCTCATTTGTTTTATGGTTACCCATTATTTGCCCCTGTTATTTATTGTCCCCTTTCCCTTGTCCCCTTCTTAGTGTCACAGTTGTACTATAGCAGTAAAGTAATGTAATGTAATGATGAATGTAATGAGAATTATCAAAAACACTTATTTACAAAATCACACTTAGAACTGAACCATGAAATGCAGGCAGGACAAAGAATAGTAACAATACAAATACCGGACAAAGAACTAAACAAACACAGGGGTATAAATAACAAGTTGTAATTGAACTGCTAAAAAACGGGGTGTAAGACACAGGTGGAACATTATACATAAACAAATGGCAGGACAACACAACAAAGGAATCACATGACATAAACAGAAGCACATGGAGCACAACACATGGGAAGTCACATAACACAACATAATCACACCAGAATCGTGACAGCTAGCTTGTTAGTTCTTCTGTACAAACCCCTGTGTTTTAGTGGAATGTTTTCAATCATTGAATGTAGATGGCGTTCATGTTTATTGCCCTGTCTGTGTGTGTGTGTGTGTGTGTGTGTGTGTGTGTGTGTGTGTGTGTGT
>CAIGQZ010032287.1:11811260-11841601 GCA_903798205.1 Danio tinwini | reverse complement strand
TATAATATAATATAATATAATATAATATAATATAATATAATATAATAATAATTTCTAAATATTGGTTTTCGCTCGTTATTAAATGTTTTCGAATATTCACTTCAAAATATTCCACAAGTGTTGTCAGTTCAGTCCATTGTAAGGACCCGCTGTGTGCATAAGAGATCTGAGAGATCCAGATATGTTTTTGATGTCATTGTCTGCATGTCCGCATCACTTTATTGATGGAACCGCTGTCTAGACAGTTGAACTGTATGAAGCTTGTGGTGGTGAAGGCCGTCTGAAGAGCTGCCACTCCATAAAATGAATAGAAAATGTTGTGGAGAATGCAGTTGATGATAGCAGAATGTGTTGAAATGCTGAGGATGAAATAGACAAACCAACTATCCTGCATACCAAGTAAAGTCTATCGAGGGAAGGGAGAATTGCACATAATATTTAGGGATAGCAACTAATGAACGTATATGTAATTTATTTGTAATTAACATGCATTAATTTGTCTACATTTCAGAACAAAAATCTGTAAAATTTTCCTGTATTTTGTGATTCATTTTTTTTTCTGAATTGCCATATGGGACCTTGATCTTTCCTCCTTCAACTTTTGATGTTGAAAAGTGTGAAAACGTGACTTTTAATGACATTTTCAATAGTTTGAAGTAATATTTAGTTTGAGGTTGGTGTTGTAAAATATGGTACAAAAGCCTGGAAACAATAGTACTACCAGTACTTTTTCTCTTATTTTTACAGACTAAATTATATTCATTAATTTCCCTTCAGCTTAGTCCCTTATTTTTCAGCGGTCGCCACAGCGGAATGAACCGTCAAGCATAAGCATATTATTCAGCATATCTTTTACACAGCAAATGCCCTTCCAGCTGCAACCCAATACTGGGAAACATCCATATACACTCAATCACACTCACACACTACGGCCAATTTAGTTTATTCAATTCACCCATAGTGCATGTCTTTGGACTATGGGGAAACCGGAGCACCCGGAGGAAACCCACACCAACATGGGGAGAACATGCAAACTCCACACAGAAATGCCAACTGACCCAGTCGGGACTCAAACCAGCAACCTTCTTGCTGTGAAGTGACAGTGCTAACCACTAAGCCACCGTGTCGCCCCCTTAATTCTATATATGTATATTATTTCTAACATATATTGTTTCAAACTACTTAAGTTTTTTTTTACATCAAAAGTCGACAGAGCAGAGATCAATGTCCCACAATGCAATATAAATAGAAAACAGCTAGAAATTTCAAAATATATAAACTGTTAGTTAACAGATAATTTTTTTTGCAGTGTCTATGAAGTCAAGTTCAAAGTAGGGCTGTCAATTGATTTAAAAAATTAACTAATTAATCACACTTTTTTGTGTGATTAATCATGATTAATCACAAATAAAAAAAATCCAAAATACAGGCATTGCAAATATAGAAATTGAAAAATTATAATAATAAAGTATTGAATACAAACAATTGTATTGCGAGTTGAGAACATTAATTATAAAGTAGAAACAATTTAGCTTTGTCCTCCTTAACATTTCGTCACCTTGGAATTATAAGGTTCTATCTGCGTTCTGAATGATTGTGAGATATTGAGCTTCAAAGTTTTTGCATTCCATAGCAAACAGTATGTGTGTAACATTTGTTTTTTTTTTTTAATAAAAGGTCTTAAAATGTAAACAACTTATAAAAAATATCCCATAATGTAAATAAGTTGGCATTTAATAAGAATATGTCAATAACTCAATTTTGACAAAAAATTCAGATAGAACCTTATAATTTTAAGGTGACGATTTAACCAGTTGCTAAGACAGACCAGTCTATTGACATTATCGGGGACAACACACACACACACACACACACACACACACACACACACACACACACACAGAGAGAGAGTGAGAGAGAGAGAGAACAGCGCACTCCTTTCAGATCATCAACACGCACGATCAAACCAAATTTGCTTAAACTAAGCGCTCTAAAGTATGGCTTTATTTCTCAATCAAGGATTCTGACACATCAAGGTGAAGCAGACGCTTTACAACAGTTGCGTGTAGTGTGAACACATGTCAAACTTAATGATACATTTGAGGCCGCTTGGAGTCAACTTAGAGAGGAATGGGCTGTCTTTGACAGCTTGCGACATCATCTGGCGCTTTTACTGAGTACATTTACATGGATCCATATTCTCCTTTATCCATATTTCTTTGTACATTAAACACATGCAGGGCCGGAGCAAGCTGAACTGACGCTGTAGGCAAACAGTGATCAAGCCGCCCTCAACCCGAAAGTGAAATAGAAACTTACCGGTTTGCGGATAAAAGTGAGGACCGGGAGGGAGGGGGTGGATGAAAGTGAGGAGGTCGCCTCTATGGGCGTGCCCGGCCCTGAACACACGTCGACCACAACAGCAAATAAAAAAAAAACTGCAACTGCGATAAATGCGTAAATTTTTTTACGCGTAAATATTTCAAATTAATCACGTGCGTTAACGCGCTAACATTGACAGCCCTAGTTCAAAGTATTTTTTTTTGGCTTATTAGAGATTATTTGAGATTTTGGTTATCTCTTTTTAGCATAAAAAAACTCATTTTGAGAAAACAGTGTTGAAAATATGTATCTAAAGACACACATTGATCAAGTACTTTAAACTAACCGCTTAAAAGTGTATTTTAACAGTTTTCTTTCAGTCAGACCATATCAGAGATTATCCAAGTTTTTTGTCTGTTAGACCTTAAAACTTTACATTGCTAGTCAATTAGATTAGCTAGTTTTCTGTCAGTTCGACAAAAAAAAATTTTTATATTGCTAATTAGATTAGCTAGTTTAGTTAGATTAGCTAGTTTTCTTAGCTGGTCAGGCTGGAAATGACCAGCTAAAACCAGATAGCTAGATTAGTTCTTGACCAGCCTGATTTAAGCTGGACATAGCTGGTTTTACCTGGTCATTGCCCAGCCAAGGCTGGTTTCAGCTGTTTTTTTTCAGCAGGGCTGTAAGATTAACCTAAAACTTTTACTGTATATTGGTAATTAGATTACCTAGTTTTCTGTCAGTTAGACCTTAAATCGTTTTTATTCTTAGCCAATTAGATTAGCTAGTTTTCTGATAGTAAGATCTTAAATCTTTTCATTCTTAGTCAAATAGATTAGCTAGTTTACTGATAGTTAGACCCTAAATCTTTTCATTGCTAGTCAGTTGCAGTCCTTTAATAACAGTCCTCCTAACAGTCATTTAGTAAAAGCTGCTGTACATACATTCCAGCAAACACTGGCATCATCTTTAATGCTAAAATTAACTGTGTTTTACATTGTGTACTGATGCATATACACCCACAGGACATTTATCAGTCAGTGCTGAAGATACCAGTGCATTAACCTCTGATGCGTTTAAAAGTGGACAGACCAATGGTTCTCATAATCGGGACTTTATTTCATTTCCCAGCTGCTCTTGTTTTATTGCTGCCCACATCCCCATACAACATGACTTGAAGTTTTGACCTTTGAGCGCTCATATGCTGTGAGGTAAATATGAAATCAGCGATATATAAATAAACGGCGATGCTGACAAATACTTGTTCTGTTAAGGTCACCGCTGCACTTAAAGGGCATTCATTAGCATTTCCATTTGTAATGTGATTGGAAGGTTCCAGCTTTAGTTCAAGACATTAAGTTGATGCATGAAGTCTGTGAAATTAAAGAGATAGTTCAATCAAAAAGGGGAAA
This sequence comes from Danio tinwini, assembly GCA_903798205.1. NCBI lineage: Eukaryota > Metazoa > Chordata > Actinopteri > Cypriniformes > Danionidae > Danio > Danio tinwini. The sequence goes on along the minus strand of CAIGQZ010032287.1, from coordinate 11,837,867 downwards.
TGTGCTGTTAATTCACTCACCCTCAGGATATATGTAGCTCACTTTTTTCATCAATTGAACATGGAGCTAAAACCAGTCAACAATACTTTGAGAGTCAAACAACATGTACAGGCAAAGCAAAATGAATACTTGTGGCTCTTGATGATACGTTGGGGGTGTTCTAAAATAAAACAATTAGTCTAAGAAAATGTATATATTTAAAACATTATTAAAGTCTGCATGATTCAAAAGTTGTGGACTATTTTAGTGTGTGTGTGATATATTTCAAACTAAAGCTAAATATTATCTAGGGCTAAGATTTAGTTTTTGTGCTTTTGGCTTGGCTAAACATTTCTTCTAAACTATCTAACTGACATCATCAGAGAACTGAAGTTTTAGAGCAGAAGCAAATGGTTCAATTTTGATTAATTTTAATAAATTTTAATTAGATACTACCTAAACAAACAGTTTGTTTTAGTGAGTGAAGCTGTTTACTTTAAGACTAACAATGTGCGTTAAAATTCTGTAAAATTCAGGGTAAAAAAACAGCAGCAGTTAAAACTACTGTACAAACTGTAAAATGAATGTCTAATTTTTTACAGTAAACAACTATTTTTCATTCAGTTTATAATCTTAATACATCAGTTTTTTTAAAGAATTAACTTCCACATATCATATCCTTTGTTACGAAGACAAAAACACAACCATATGCTTATGAGTAAAACTCGACTTCCATTCATATGATGCAAATCTGGCAGACTGGAAATGCATGCTTATGCGACAAGTTTCGCAGTTCGCTGCGTTGGATAGTTCAAGCTTGGTGAACACTGACCTGCGAAATCGCGTCACATGGCTGCGTGAGACTAATAATATGGATCAATCCCTTGCTTTTTATGTCTAATCATCTTGTTTAATCCCGCCCCTTTTCGTAGTGCCGTATGACATAATTTTGCATGCTCAAACTCTTATGTGACCTCGGCATAAGTCATATAATGAATCAGTGCTAATATCAAACTTCATTTCCCATGAGCAGAGAAACATATCAATATCATTCACACAACTACTAAACACCATCATGGTAATATATATTTAATTGAAGTATTGGAATAAACATTATTTATCAACATTAGATGTTATATAAAACTCTAATGTACATAACTGACGGAAAAAAAAAACCCTAAAACGAACCATAGTAATGTCAACAACAACAAAAAAGTGACGTGCCATGCAGACAATTCTAGAAAGTCAATGTATGGTTAAATATTAAGGAAACATATTCTTAACCAGATTACGGAATTTTATGGTAGAATTTTTTTACCATTGAAATTATGTCCATGTTTTACATAGCAAAGTAAATATTACATATTTTATGCAGACTTTAATGCACAGCTTTAAAATGCAGTTGTGTGTTGAAACAGATAAAGCTATTTTCTAAAATATCTATTTTTGCTTCACTGTAAGCTTTAATTTGTACACTCTCAGAAATAAAGGTACGAGAGCTGTCACTGGGGTGGTACCTTTTCAAAAGGTTCACATTTGTACTTAAAGGGTTCATATTGGTACCTCAAAAGTATATATTAGTACCTACAATTTTTAAGAGGAACACTTTTGTACTTTTTAGGTACCAACATGTACCCTTGAGGTATTAATGCACAAAAAAAATGCACATGTAAGCCAATGGGTTAAAATACCCTATAAGGTCTTTTGCTTTTCCTATTTACAATTGTTATGCCTTTGGTTTTAGATGAAATCTCTAAAACATGGTTGGCTCAGCTTGAAATTCTGCCATCACCTGAATAATCATTCTTACTTTCTTTCTGCTGTATCTTTTATGCATATTTTTTCTCACATGTTTTTTTTTTTGTATACTTTGAATCTCAAGCGTCTTACATTAATTATTCACTGATATCAATACATAATTCAATACATATCCAACGTTAAATTTCTCATCTTTCAGATACAAGGGTGGACAGATATTTCAAAGGCAATAGTTGCTTGAATTTAAAGCCTGCTATTTCCTTGGAAACTTACAGAATTAGCATTAGCAAGCAAAGTACTGTAGTGTGGTCGCATTTGTAAAATTACAATTAAACTCTGGAAACAAAAACATCCATTATGCTATAGGGGACTGAACTGGTAATGTAAAGTTTCATCTTTCAAACTGTTTGATAAAATTCCAATTCTGTGAGAACAGGGTAAGTCTATATTACAACTACAGTATAATGATAATGGCAGAGGGATTATTTCACTTTTATACAGTATATATTTTTCAATGCTGATGAAAGATAAAAGTATGTAAGACTTGTAAATCTCACTTTTAGTTTAATTTGTTTATTAATGTTGTAATCTGCGGTTATATGTCACAACTCAAATGCCTTTGTTAAAATAAAATATGCGGCAGATGAAGTTTACAAGTAAAAGCCATTGATAGTCAGAATCCACCCCAAAAAAACATTAAATAATTGCAGAACTTGCATATATACGTTGGTATGAACACTGATGTAGTATTTTTATACGCAATACAAGATTCAATTCACAATACAAGAATAAATGGCAATCAACTGCAAAAGCTGATAATGTTTTTATATTAGGAAACCGATAACTAATAAATATGCCAGTACAATACAAATCTTGATCTGAATTTTTCTGAGCATAATAACAAAAACAAAAGCCAAACGAATGCGGTGGACAACTGATTTTACTTTAAAACCTAAAAGGTGCAGTAGGTGATTGTCTTCTTCAGATTGTCTTTTTTTGTTGTGCTGGTTGAAAGTCTCGTCACAGTCCAAAAGTAATGATTAAAGTAAATGATCTAAATGTATTTATATGTATTTTTATATTTTGGTTAAGGCATAAAACTAAAAAATGTTCATCCAATTAAATATTGTCGGGCCGACATCCCCCTTAATTCTGATATGTAGCCCAAACTGTCTGTCAACAAATGTAGATTTGGGCTTCTGCACATCTCTTTTCACGCAGATCCGACATTAGCGGATGCACGCCTGTATGCGCGCGTTCACATGCAGAGTCACAGTAGCGGTAAAATCAAATGCTGAATTGAAACTTTTTAAAATCCTGAATCAATATTGGAGTTACTTTTGCACGCTGGAGGAAGGACGACACCATAGCTGAAGTATTTCCGTTGGACAGGTAATGTCATGTTTTAAAACTATTTTAGTCCCCCAAAGCTGATGTAGATTGTGTTGTTTTATGAATGGGTTATATGCACTGAAGTGTTGTCCAGCCACTGAAATCATTCGGCGTAAGATTGATGTGACTGTTTTCAGTATCATAAGAGACCTTTTACAGCGTCGATAATGTAGATTTTAATTCAGTTTAACAACAAAACAGAAGTAAATATTCCACCTAGCCTGCTTTACTGAGCTGAGGTTGCTTTTATATTCACATTGGTTCTTTTTTGAACAATGATAGCCTCTCTATACTATTTACCATGCTACTCTGAATATTCTATCTGAATTAGCATGTAAGTGTGGCTTAGTAACAAGCGTAATTCCTGCACGCTGCCGGCCAACCACTAACTACATTTCTAATTGGCGAATGACATGAACTACTGGGTTGTCTGCTGTCATGTCACCGTGCACTCATTCGCAATCCAAAGCCATCTACTGCCATCCAAAGATAATATGCTAACCGGTTAGCAATTTGCCAGATCACCTACTGCATCTTTAACTGCAGAAAACAAGTAAACTGCGAGGAAACAACTAGATCTTTAAAAAAAATTATTACTAACTTCATAATTGTGTTCCCAATGTGTGTGACTGACAGATTGACCTAAAACTGCCTCCAAACTTTTTTGATCACGCAAATATGGGTATTTAAAAAAAATTAAGGTTGTCTTGAACTTTTAACAGTTTGGCCATTCGTCCACACGAAAATGTGAATAAGGTCAATTTCTTGTGTTCATGACATAATGCTCAAAATTTGTCCTTTAAAAGGGCAGACAATTTTATATTTTCTTAATGACACGCACAGATGAATTGTTCACCACAAAACTAGCAATGTGAGTGAACAAAATCACATAGTTAGTTTTGACTTCATTTATACTTTAAAATGGTCTCAAACTCAGTTTACCTGGGGGCCGCTAGAGGCACAGTCTGGGTGTGGCTGGGCTGCATCAGGTTTTCCACAAGAAATTAATTATATTATTAATTATTATTTACTCTCAAAGACATTTGAGATTGGATTTTTTTAACACAAAATAAGATGGAAATATAAACAAATGAAAAATGTATGAGAAAGTAAATCAATCAGTAATAAATAGTAGTAGTAGTAGTAGTAGTAATAATAATAATAATAATAATAATAATAATAATAATAATAATAATAATTAGATTTACTGTTATCTGCCATGCTGTTGTTACAGGAAAAATAAGCAACACTGTGTTGTTGTCATTAGTTTTGACTACTTTTACATCATATAGAAATATATGTAATGTTTATTGTGTGAGGCAATGCAAATACAATGCAGGTAGAGCGATGCAAATGGCCCACAAATAATGGTGCAACCCTAGAATTGGTCCAGGTTACTGGGGACTCTAATTGCAGATGGAGAGGTGTCGATATGTGACTGCAGACGATTACATTAGGCTGCATTGAGTTCCTTACTTTTCTTATATCCCGTCGCGTACGCATCACTTTGATTTCTTTTCTGCTCACTGCACGCGAAACAATAACCACCAACCAATGAGAGTGATTGTAAATGCAAGAAAGATGATTGGTTGAAAATATTGATCAGGACCAATAGTTAAACGTGAATTTTGCTTTAACTAACGCATGACTACCGTCATTTGTGCGCACACTCATTTACTCTTTCTTTCTCTCTCTCTCTCTCTCTCTCTCTCACACACACACACACACACACGTATTCACCGCACACAAGTTAATGCTAAATCAAATAAAATAAATACCAGAATGAAAAATACAAATATAAAGCACTGATTTCTATACATTAATATATTTATAATGTCCCGCTGGGCAGCAACTTAAAAAACTTTTTGAAGTGTTGTGAATGAAGCACACTGGGTTGAATGTCAGCGTGTTCCCAATAGAAACGAGGCAGCCAGCAGGCACGGAAGAAAACACTCCATGGCAATCATAGACTGTAAAAGATATGGACATAGTATCCGTGACGTCACCCATAGGTTTATGAATAACCCAAAAGAAGCTACCAGTAGGCGTGGCCAACCGTCGCCATTTTGTTACCGTGTCATCGCACCAACCGGGGCATACCATACAAGGGCAAAGAGGCGGAGCTACAGACGCATGAGAAACACTTAATACTTCATTACTTGGTTTGTGTTCTGACCACATGTGCTTGGTTGTACACTAAATCAATAGTGTTTAGACTTTTAAAAACACTGTTTCATAAGCAACGTCATAAGTATTACACATTGAGCCACTAGAAGCATCGTTCTTATGACGTTTTTCAACAGGAGGAAAGTGCAAATTACTTCCAAACACTTCGGATATAGTCTGTGTTAGTAAATGCAAGGCTATAGTTAAAATTCAGCATAACACTGTATGACAACGCTTCAGATGACTGTTCTAGAGCCTACAGCTAATACATCTGTTAGATTCTGGAGTGCTTACAGGTCTAAAGAACACTATAAATGATAAATGAGCTTAAATAAAACAAATACACTTATAGAGATGGTATATAAGTATATAATTTCTCTCACCTAGGAAACGGAGGCCATGTGAATGGTTTGTGAGCATAATTAAGTGCACACAGCATGCCATATCATCTGATAATTGTAAGAAATAATTCCAAAAGGCATCTGACTGTGTAAAGCCACATAAACAACACAAAAATACGATAAATATGCCGAGATTAGCGGCTAATCAGCTGAGGTGACGTGACGGCGACCAGCGAGAGCTAGCTGTCACTCAAGTGGCCACGCCCTTAATTATGCAAACTTGATAAAACCTAATATAAAAGAAATGGATGAGTTAGAAAAAAATTCACCCCCCTCACAGTTGTCACGAAGGGTAATATTAGCTACAGTATATGAACCAAAATCGTTCTTTGTACCAGGCTGTAAGCACCTTTATTTCTGCTGTATAGTTGGCCATTTTAACAGTGGGCTCAATAGAAATTTACTCTATTATGGAGCCAGGACTAGCGGAATTTTAATGAATTGCAGTTTTAGTTACTTCCGTATGGGCTTCCCGAGGGAGAGCGGGAGGTTGCCATTTGATGGCAATGCTGCTGTAACTTTCACTCATTGGGAAATGTTTCTCTGCCTGCGTCACGCCCAGCTGATGTCCCACCCCTGAGAGCCGTGATTGGTGGATTCGTTTAACACAGTAAAGTGCTATACATATCAAACTCGCGGGCCGCATTAACATTAAACTTTCAAATTAAGGCGGGGGACACAAACTATCGTCCCGCAGGTCGTGAGTTTGACACCCCTGCTTTAAAAGGTTTGTGTGTAGAATTCAGAAACCTTTGTTTATAGCGACACCGGTGGTTGTTGTGTGAACTGCAGCCAGCAACTTTTCTCGTGTGATCACACTCACGCACACATACTGCGACATTCAGTGTATTCTTGACTACTTTACTAATGTTTGGACTTTCTGTGTGATCTAGATGCTGCTGTTAATTATATATTGTTCTATTAGCCTTCCGTTTGCTTCATGTGCTCAGAAGAGATGCGTTGTATCTGGCAGCGCTCGCATTCAATTTAGGTCAATTCACTGACCTACTTTTTTACTGTACGGGGATAATTACACATGGCAGTCTCAACTAGACCGCATCATGAAGGGAGCTTTGTGTGTGTTTGTGTGGCGGCGCACATTCTTGATCTGGTGTGAAATTAATGTTTCTTTTAAAACATCCTCATTAAATGCACAGCAATGGATAAAGTGCTGCATGCCAGGTTCGGTTTGCTTAATGCAAGAGATATAGGATGAATAGGGGAAGGGATGGGAGTTATCTGGCCATGCTAATTTTCTGACAGAATTTATTTTCAAGGATGGACAAAAGACCAAAGGCAACAGTTTATTTAAACTGGTTATGCCCTGTTTTGCATTTGAAAACAGTCAGATTTTGTTTAACTCACAGTCTGCCGTGTCTACGTTTGGCTGTTGACTGATTTCTGCTTACAGAAAAAACATACTCATATCAAAATGATTTACATTTATAACTTCAGTGATGTATTAGAAAATGTTCATGAATATAATGCAAATAATTATCTAGTTTTGCAATTTTATGATTTTTTTCTTGTCCCATTTCAGTAGTTTTTTTATTTGTATGGTGCTTTTACAATGTGTATTGTGTCGAAGCAGCTTCACATAGAAGATTAGTGAAGATTCACATAGAATTAGTTCAGTTCAGATCAGTGTAGTTTAGTATTCACTGCTGAGAGTCCAAACACTGAAGAGTAAACCATCGATGCGCAGCTCTACAAGTCCCGAACCATGCAAGCCAGTAGCGACAGCGGCGAGGAAAAAAATTCACCAATTGGCGCAAGTGAAGGATAAAAACGTGATGTCATAGGATGTCGTAATGTATTGGCGTAATCTGTTTAATTAAATATAATACAGCGGCAAAAATAAGTATTGGATATGTCATGTTTTTTCCTAGGAATATAATTTCAAAAGGAGCTGTTGGCATCGAATTGAACCAGATTTGGGTAAAAACCCAAACAATACAAACATAAAATAAAACAAAACATGTGTAATAACAATGAAATGACACAAGGAGAAAGTACTGAACTACTGAAACATATTTAATACTTTGTATAAAAGGCTTCTTTAGTGATGGCAGCTTAAAGATGTCTCTCATATGGAGAAGGAAGTCACATGAATTGCTCAGGTGTGAGTTTTTCACAGACTTCAGAGTGTAAAAATCCTTTAATTTGTATTTTCTATTGGATTTAAGTCAGGTGATGTTGGACTTAAAACAGCTAACATAAATTTACAGTGATGAAGGGCAGAGCATAACTATTGAAAGATTTCAGCTGCTGTCTGGGCTTTCACTGGCTTTCTACACATTCCTTTCTTTATGTGTTCAATACCTTTTTTCTTTTGTCATTTCATTTTATTACGCATAATTTCATTTGTAAACTAATTAGATTTGTTTTCTTTATATATATACGTCCAGGGAAAATTTCAATCAAGTCAACAGCATCTTTAGAAATATGTTTTACCTGTTTGTTTTTTATTCATTCAAAATACAATACATTTAGAATGATCAACATTTATTTAATTAAAAAAAAATATATCAGTACAGGGGAGAATAAATATCTTGGATCCACAAAAACTGCTTTAAAGCTTTATTTTACATGCCAGGGCAGTAGGCATACCTGCCAACATTTGTCTCTGAAATGGGGGGCTTGGTTCGAGGGTCGAGGTGGAGGATGTGTCTGTGTCGAATACTTTACGGAAGCTTTACAGAGGGCTTAGCGGAGCGACCGGAAGGGGTGCCTGGTTTGTCGGCAGTCTGGGGGTGTTACAGATTGTACCAATCACCTGAGGACCGGGGGAAGGGGTTGAAATTCCAGGAGTTTTCCAGGAGAAATGACAAACTGGGAGGTGGGTCTGAAATACGGGAGTGTTGGCAGGTACGGCAGTAGGTGATGATGTCTTGTAAATAAACCTATAATAAGCATAGATATGATGTCATTTTTCTTTACACGTAGGGGATAATAGAATCATTTCCAAAACAATTCATGTTAGCATATTTATAAAAAATATATAGTTAACTGACATATTTGTGAAAAGTGTTATTACAAATGTGCATGACTGAAGAGACTGAAGAGTTTTAAATGGCAAATGTTTATTCAAACACTGATACAGCACAGTTTTTTCTTTACCTACCTTGGTACTGGAGTAAAACAGAACTATTTAATGTTCGAAACAAACTATAATCCTCAGAGGTGATGTACATGAACAGAGTTTGACCTTATTTTTCAGTGTCAGGTCACTGCAACATTAACACATAACATCACTGTAAATTCATTCCTATTCAAACCGAATCTGTCGATGACAGTTACACAAAGTGCTACAGAACGTTCCTCAGAAAACACACACTGCTACCAGCATGCTTGATGCATTTTTAAAATGATGAGCGCACATTACCGTGTATCCAAACAATCTCTTGACATGTTAAAGATAACATACAGTGTATCCTGGCGTGATTGAAAAGATTGATTCATCTATAAAGATTGTCAACAGGTAGTTTATATTCAGTATAAATAATCAACTTGCAGCCGCTACACAAATGCATCATTTACAAAAAGGAAACAAAAAATAAATGCGATATATCAAACTACCATGCATTGGCTACAGCTGTGCTGAGAGAGTCTGTGGTGTATAAGAATACAGAGTTCTATAGAAATGTTCCAAAACAGAATCTTTCTTTTAAAATATGCTTTGGCACATTAATTTACAGTTTATAAAAAGTTCATTAACATAGAATCTGCTGTCGCTTTTAACAGCTACGATGACACTGGATTTGATGAGCTATGTCTTGCTCATTGCAAATCTATTTTTGAACAGTAAAGCCTTTTTCTTTTCTTTTTTCTCTTTTTTTGTTGGGTTACACAAGTGTATATAAAACATTTAATATGACAGTTTGGTCTAAAAAGCTGGAGCTCACAGTGGAATAACCACAGAAAATTAATGTGGAGTGTAGTTTTGCTACTAATTTAGCTAATCTCAAAATATCTATGAAATACAATTAAAATTATCTGTAGGAAAAAAAGTTAAATTATTTTATGCTATGATACATTTGAAAAGAGTGAAAGGATTAGCTGCACTATTTTCTTTACAATAGTAGTCATGATGGAAGTTAACAACCCAGGCTCATTCTGAAAACGTTCCACCATATACATTTCTGGAGAGCACCAAAAACCTCCCAGGAGGTATGGTTTTTTTTTTTGTTTTGTTTTTTTTTGCAGTTTTCGCGAATCCACCAGAGGCCGATGTGTACACATTTTCAGATCTGAAATTTCTCTCGCAAGTGCCATTCGCACCTGCTGTTCTCGAGTAAATCCACCACTGAATGACTGACCAATCGACTGACCCACCTCCTTCCCTAAACCCAACCAATAGTGTTTTCAAAAGCACAGATTGACCCGCCCACTCACTTCCCTAAACCCAACTGACAGTGTTTTCAAAAGCAATCCAGAAAAAGAAAAGCCCCCTGATTTTTACCACGTTTTCAGATATCACCATATTCTCACCCTGTTATTTACTTGTTTATTGTCTTTTTTGGCTTATGTTTTTGTCTTACCTGCTTTCTGGAACTGTTCTTCACCAGACTCTAACCCCGTCGTCGTGGTCAACTGTTCTTTGCATCTCAAGTCCGCCAAAGTACATGGCCAGCTAATTGGACAAACTGGTAACAGAGGGAAAGCTGTCCATAAGGTAAGCACAAAAAGGAACAGCGTCATACCGCCCTGTAGTATTCATTTAAAAAACGAAATTCAGCCATACATACTTCTGGCTACATAATCTGTGATCTCCAGAAATGTATATAGGGCTACGTTTTCAGAATGAGCCTATGTTGGAAGATTAGCATTCCTTGGTATTTGTACGTGTGTACAGTGTTTTCTTTTTCTTCTATTTTTGACATTTGGATATATAAAATATCACTGTTTACATGACAGACTCTTTCATGTGTCTACTCATACGTACAAATTCCTACAGACACATATAGAATGTAAAGTATTTGTATTGCATGTACTAAACGTGAAGTGCATGTCATTTTATGACTATTGTTTGCTACAGAAAATGTTCTAAGCACTTACGGTCATTAGAAAGTTCAAATGACACAGTTTTCAGAGGAGTGCACTGCACAAACTGGAAAACAGAGATTTCTTTTTATGTTTAAGATATGTTTTTTTTTCTTAACTTTTTTTAACATAATGTTCTCAGAATTGGGCAGCACCAAGGTTAAATGTTATTTACATTATATAAAAATAGGAGTTTCAGCTAGCATAGTTACCAGTGTATGAATGAGTGTGTGATATGAAAGTACAGTATGAATATAGGAAAAATCTTTTAGGATATCTGAGATGTTAAATACTTTAAACAGTGTTGCAGTTCAAACTTGGCACAGTCACAGTTCCAGCTTCACAGTGTCACAAAGGTAAGACTATTTCCATGTGATAAATTGTCAATGTCATTATCACAAAAGTAAACAGAATTAAGACCAAAACCTGGATTTTGTGCTTTTCTTGCTGTCTTAAATATATTTAAAAGGTCAGTGAATCACCTCATGCATGACAAGTGACGTCATCGGGGACGTGTAAAACAGCAAACATGTCTACGTGAAAACGCAATCTCTTCTAGTTTCTTCATTTGTTTGTTTTTGTTGAGATCAGGTCTGACTACTCTTTGAAAACTGGAGTGGTTGATGTTCCTTTGTAAAAAATATTCCTGGTGTTATCTGGGCTGTTTCCTCGTTCAGGGATGAGGATCCTGGTTTTCCTGCGCAAACTCGAATCACGGCTCCCAGGGCCAGATTCAGTCATTTCCATAGGAGTGACCCGGATGGTGGAGATGGTCTGGTTGGGATGGTGGTCACCACCTGCTGTGGATATAATAGGAACAGTGGGGACAGTTGGCACAGCCACAGCTTTAGGTGCATTCAAGCCATTCCTCTTTCTGTCTTTAGAACTCTTTCTGTCTGTAGAACTGTTTGCGTCCCTCGCAGATTCTGAGCTCTCAGAGTCTCGATTCAAGTCGTTAAGCTCAAATGACTGTCTAAAGCTGCTTTGGGATTTCCATGTCCAGGAGCCACTTCCATCTGTGGAGTGCGCATGCACCAAGGGTCGGCCATTTTCTGGATGAGCTTCCACCCGAATAATTGCTCCAGTGCTGCCTTGACCTCCAGAATCCTCAGTTAGACTCTTGTAGCGCTGTAGTGGTGCGGTGGAGCTGGTGTGGCTGCTGCTTTCAGAACTGGGAGAGCTTCCCTGCAGTAGACCTTGCTGCTTAGACATCGCAATCACTTGCATGATGCGTGGCTGGCCGTTAGAGTTAGTCCTAACCACTGGTACCTCACCACCCTTCTCCGCACTCCTCTCCATGCTCTTCATCCATTTGTCACGGGAGTTACTGCAATTTGGCAAACTACCAATGTTGTCCTGAGTCTCTTCTGGAATGTGGACCAACTGTGATGAGCCAGGCCGTGGCTGCATGGGTATCCGAGCACCACCAGCAATCCCGCTTGGGTTGCTCGGTAGCGTTGTACTTCCGGTGGCCATTTTTAAGTATGGGGTTCCAGGGCCCTGATTTTCACCGTTGATTCCTACTGCTGAAGGTTCAGAATTGCAGCGGACATCCATGCTGTGTGGAGGAGACTGTGCTTGTCCACCTTCCATAGTGTGTAGGGAATGTTTATGGCTCTCATTCTTACTCTTCCATTGCATTAGCAGCTGTTTGGACCTACTAGAATCCACAGAGGAGGTGTGGATGGTGGCGTTTCGGAAGGCAGCCTCATCTATTGCAGGGGTATGCACTCTGGGCAAGGTGTTGAAGGTTACCATGTTCTCCTTGTGTGGAGGACTGCGTGTAGAGATGACCTCCACATCTCCGCTACGAGATCCCGCCTGGTGGTGTTGAGTGTTGCGGTGCAAGATTCCATCAGAGCATGAAGACGAGAGGCCATCGGTGCTGCTACAGCTCTTGGCAGGGAGGTGGTGACCTTGCTGGCACAGATCAGCCATGGTGCGTTGAGGATCACGGACGTTAAGCTGACTTGTCTGTTTTTGCTTGCTTGGTTGGAAGTTTCCTACTGCAAACAAACCCTGGGTGGACAAAACAGAATATTGAGTGATATTTCCCAATTTTTATTATTACCTAATAAGTGGGTCATGCACCTGGATCAACATTGTTTTGGGACGTGGAACATCTTGTGGAAAATCCCAGTTCTACTCCTTTTGCCTTGTCATTTCCCTACCCCTCTGTTTGGCATGTGGAGTGGTGGTACTGTCTTGAATCTCTTTTTTAAAAATGTTTATTTAGGCATTTATTATGACAGGACAGTAGATATATTGACAGGAAGTGAAATTGAAGAGAGAAAGAGAGGGGAATGGGATTGTGAAACGTCTGCAAACTGAGACTAGAACTCAAGACTCCCGTAGCACAGTTGCACTATATATCACCGCACTAACCACTAGGCCATTGGCGATAACATCTCAATTATCTTTAGGCAAGAGGTTAGCACTAGGAAATTAGCACTAGGTTTTTTTAGAAACCCACCTAAAAAAAAGGTGTATGAGAATTTAATATGGATATTACCGACACAGTTGGTTAATCGATGTCATGCTACGTTTGATCTTGTGTTCACATCTACAGTCATGTTCTTCAAAGTAACATTTTAAAAAATCTGACAGGACGTCACAATAATATCACATCATATTTCCATGTCTGATACCTAACGATTTGACAGCATGGTGTCAGAATTAAAAGTCAAGTGGCAGGGAATATGTTCATCTTTTCCTCCATGTCTGTATCAATGCATAGAGTTAATTATTCTGTTGTTTTCTTGTGGTTAATTTTTGTGAATATGTAACAGTGGTCTAAACAAACAATGTTTACCGTTTTAAAGCGATTTCATGCTTATACAAAATGTGATGGTGTGTAATAGTATAGTAGTGGTGTCCCATTTTTGAAGGAAAATTTTTACCCCTCATTTCAGTCTATTTTGAAGGAAAGTGCTAGTCGAAAAGTTATAGAATGGAATTGCCATTTACATTGGAGCATTTTGATTTTAAAACGCATACGTTTTGTTACAGTTCCACCTGGTGTCCACACTGCTCCAGTATATTCGACCCACGAAAACAGAGGGTTTTGAAAATGCTAAAGACCCTGTTTTAGTTTGGAAATGAATGTGTTCAGTTATAGTATATAAGAACCGAATCACATACTTTTGAAAATAGAGGCATGGCTATCTTCAATCACTCTCTGACTGGTTTTCTGCACTATTCTGTATTGTTCTCTTATTCGTCAATCCCCTTTCATATTACTATACCAAAACCCACTGGAAGACTGGCCATTTCCTGGTGGCCTAACGATCATTTGGCCTGGCACCATGATCCTGGCCTGCTCCCCCTACACCCTTTTCATAAACATCGCTCCCCCCCCCCCCCATTTTTCATATAAGCTCACTGGACATGCATATTTTGATCAAAATATGCATGTCCAGTGAGCTTGAAAGGTAACGTATCATGTGTTTAAGGCTTTAGCAGCGTTAGTCAATTAGTGCAATTTTAGAATTAGGCTTAGAGCTGGAGTTTGAAGCATTAAACTAATTTGGATTGCTTCTTATTTTACAGTTAGCACCAGAGCTCACCTTGTAAATGTTTGATGGGGATATTGTTCAAGAATTAACAATGATCTATTCCAAGAACAAGTCCTAGTTGGCTAAATCAGTGTTCATGTTGTAGACATATACGAAATGTGCACTACACCCTTAATCTGTTGAAATGACTCTAAAATGCCACTAAAACATGCTAAACTTCATGTATTCTTCTTACCAGGTATACAGCAATGCCCCCTCCAAGTAGGAATCCCAGGTAAACATCAATGGCATGGTTCTTGTGCTGAATGATGCGGGTTAGTCCACATATGATGGCACAGATAATGAATGAGAAGACCAGGAGAGGCTTCAGGAGTTTGGATGAATCTGTCAGCGTGCTGTTGAAGTACATCTGCCGAAGAAAAAGATGACGTGAGCTTCCCAAGCTGAATCAGAATCAGGTAGTCTGCCAGCAAATCTTTATATACACTTTGATAAATATAATGATTATTAAACACAACATCAGCTGACTTGAGTGCACCCATTATCTCTAAACCATTGACGTGCATTGTAATCATTTGTGTGTTATCTGGTATAGTAGATGGCTGGTATAGTTCCCAGGCATATGAGTCAGCATCTACTGATTCAAAATTATTAGACTGAATGTACTTAAGACAACGTGTAAGGTCATTTAAACTGTGTCTGCTTTTATCAGGGAAATTCATAAGTGCTTGAAGCCAAACCACATATATCAACTTGCTACAAACAACAGATGGCTTTTAACATTCATGTAATTAATCAAATGATCTTGAGCTTCTGAAAGGAGCTTTATAGTTCACTGCAATTTTTTAAAACTTAAAAAGATTTGGAATAACTTTACATAGTAATGCATAAATAGTAATAGGCAAATTAGGTTATGATTTAGTTTTAAACTATTTTTGATAATTAAAGGTCTACACCAGGGCTATTCAATTAGTCTGTCATGGCGGCCAGTTCATGAAAAGCATCCCAAACAAAGGGCTGGAGAGATATGACTTGCAACATAAGTAATGACACAACAGCATATAAGAGCCCTTATGTTGTATTTTTGCTCCTTAAAGGCTCGTACACACCGGGATGCTTTTCGTTTGCGTTTATCGTCAGCGCTTTCCAAGACGTTTTTCCGGATTCAAACCCAAGCGATTTTCACAGGCGTCAAGCACTTTAAGCTCCTGACACCCGCTTGTAACAGAGAAAAAAGTCAAAGTTGACACGCTTGTTGTTATGGATGGTTCAAGCAGCAGCTCCAGCTCTAGCGATGAAGAAATGACTATTGTTCACCAGTGCAATAAGCAGCTCCACGTTCATCACGCCTCTGGACATCTTCTTCAATGTGCGCTCGCATTGACAGTGTTGCGCTTTAGCGCCTCCAAGTGCTGTTTCCTGTAACTTCAGCAGCTTTGTGCATGTGAACAAAAGTGCCAATCTGATTGGTGGAGATGGTTTTGACCGCGTGAAAAAAAAAAAAAAAATGAGCATGTGGTGTTTTTTTAAAACTGACGCTTTTGTGCCTGGCGTTTTGCGTGTTGGTGTGCACGATCAGATTGACGCCCTTTATTTAGTCACAAGGCGTTAAACGCTAACGGAAAACATGAGCAAAAAATGTCTCGGTGTGCACGGGCCTTAAGACACCCACGTTGTATTCTTCTACATTAAAATGTTAATATATTGTATTTTGAAACTACATTATATTACTGCATTGTACAATGTGGCTTTTTTTTACAAATATTCAAATGTTGTATTTCAGAGCACAACAAAAGCAGTGCATTGCTTAAGTAGGCTTCTACAGTCAGACACATTCATATGTTATGTTTTGAACTGCATAACAATATGGATGCAACAATTATAGATTTTGGTTGTACGATTATATAGTCTGAAGAATAATCATGGTTTCACTGTTATCACGTCTAATGTAAATTTAAGCTTTATAGCTAGATTTAGATCTGGACATCCCTAACTAATACTAAACATTTGAAAATGCATATTCATTAACAATAGTTTTTATGCTGTAGGTTTTTCTGTGCTACACAATTATGTGTGTGTTTATAAAGAGGAAGAGAGAAAAAAATAATATTATAAAAGTGGTTATGAAGGTCGGCGCCATTATTTAGATTAACTGTTGTTATCATCTGCATTCATACATACATAATCATTTTATTATTAATTGGTCTAACATATCTTTTGTTTACATTGCACTGAAAGGCACGCACAACTCTCACCGCTACAGCATGAGATGTTTTCTACTGCGTGCGCCCAGAAAGCCGTGAGCGCTTTGCTCTGCTTGCGCCCGCATATTGGCATATATTCTTACATTAGAAATAACAAACTTTCAAAACTATAGCACGCAGTTGGCAACTTGGCATAACTTTGTTCAATTGCAGCAGTTTCACTCCATGCAACAGAAATGCGGCTTAGAGAAGGCTTTATGATTAATTAACCATGACGAATTAAAGAGCAGTTAATCGTGAAATTGGGTAATCGTTGCATCCCTAATAACGATATCAGTGCATTGTACAAAAGGGAAAAGGTCTTTTATACTCCACAGCCATATCACTCTGCAGCCCAAGACCGGTTACTCACTGAAGCTAAGCAAGGCTGAGCCTGGTCAGAACCTGGATGGGAGACCACATGGGAAAATTAGTCTGCTGTTGGAATTGGTGTTAGTAAGGCCAGCATGGGGCGTTCAACCTGCAGTCTGTGTGAAGGGGACACTATACTGTTAAACCGTTAGGGCATTAAACCGAGGTCCTGACTCTCTATGGTCATTTAAAATCCAATGGTACTTCTCGTAAAGAGTAGGGGTGTAACTGCGGTGTCCTGGCCAAATTCCCTCCATCTGCCCTTAGCCATCATGGCCTCCCATACATCCCTATCCACCAAATTGGCTCTATAACTGTCTTAAGGACATAATTTGTACCATGGGAAACCAAAATGTACCTTTGGTTTTTAAAACCTGCAGATACAATATTGTACCTTCATCAAAGGTACAAATTCGGTCCATGAAGGTACCACTACAGTGACAAGACACTTTGTACCTTAACAGTGTCAAATGTGTTCCTTCAAGAACTATTTAAAGGCGTTTTGCTCTATCCAAATTGAGTCAATTTATTTTTAGTAAATATAAAACTATGAAAATATGTTTTTAAACAAGTTTCTTTGTGTGTAAATGCACCTTTTGCATTTATAATAAAGAATAAAAAATGTACAGTATAAAAAAAATATGCAAAAGTATTGTAATGAGATATGCACAATTGATTACTTTTACAATACTAAAGTGTCTGCATGAACACTTTGCATATGCAGGACTTTTGCCAGCTCACGTGCGTAGTGGAAAGCAAACGCCAAACGGTGCGGATACCAGTAATAAATGTGTTTATCAGAAAATGCTTACTAAATGTTTATTAAAAATGCCTTAAACGTTTAGTTTACAATACCTATAGTTTTGTTTTACCAGTTGTTTTGCATTATATAACTTAATAATTAATCAGTTTCTTTAAGAATATGCTTTTAAATGATGATTCAAGTTTTAATAAGGAATTTTTCATAAAATCACTTTGCCTTTGCAGTAATATTTATTTTCATAGATAGGAGTTGTCCAACACTTATGTACACTTTTTATGAGAGCAATTGTGTACCTTCAGTTTATTTGTACCATAAAAGGTACAGAACAGTATTATAAGAGGTCTTTTCTGTACCATATAAGGTCCAATTTTTACAAAGGTACAAAACTATTATTTAAGCAACATTATTTGTACCACCGTGTACCTTTTTATTCTAAGAGTGTACAATATTGTTATATTATATATAATAATACAATATATTATATTACATTACTCCTAACCATAAAGTCATGTTGGCCAATCCGAAGCCTCAAAAAAGTGTTATGCGTTGGCCATTGTACACTCTCAGAAATAAAGGTACAGGAGCTGTCACTGGGGCAGTACGTTTTTTTAAAAGGTACATATTTGTACCCAAAGAGTCCACAATGGTACCTCTAACGCCCCATTCACACGGGGCTTCAGCATCAACGCTTGACAGAGGGCGTGGCTAAAGCTGGGGCTGACGCGATAGTCATAGCAGTGTCAGCCAATGAAATTAGTCAGCAATAGACCACTGTCTGAGCTGGTGTATTTGCATACAGCAATCTGATTGGCTGACGATTCCATCGGCGCTTGAAAAGTTGAGCAAGTCCCAACTTCTGCAGCGAGCAACGCCTCTGAAGCGGCGCCGACGGATCCACAATGCAGTTTGGCAACACCTGACGTCACCTATTCAAAGTGAATGGGAAGCGTTGAAGCTGGCGCCTCCTGTGAATAGGGCGTAAGGTGCATATTGGTACCCAAATGTAACTAAAAAGTACCTTTGAGGTACCATTTTGGACCCTTCAGGTAAAAATATGTACCTTTTGAAAACGTACTGCCCCAGTGACAGCTCCTGTACCTTTATTTCTGAACAGATGCATGTATTGTAAATAAATGGAAGTCGCAGTACACAATTTGTCATCATATAAAAGAAACTATATCGTGGACAAGCCAAAATCTCTGGTGTTTGTGAAAATCTTCACCCTGACTGGAGTTTTCAAAAAGTTTCGGTTTCAGTGACAGGAAAAACATCTGCCCATGGCTGCATCTGAAATAGCATACTTCCATACTTTATAGTATGCAAAAAACAGTATGCGAGCCAAGTAGTGTGTCCGAATTCATAGGATTTGAAAAACAGTATGCGAGGAGTACCCAGATGACCTACTACTTCAGGCGATATTCTGAAGTCACTACGCTATCCCATGATGCACCATGAGAGAATTTATAAATGGAAGTGAAGTGGCGCAACTGACGTGGGTAGGTATAGAACACAGTATACAGTATAGAACATACTTTTCTAACAGTCGAGTAGTAAATTCATATTAAAATGCAGTACCTACTGAGTAGTAGACGATTTCGGACACAGCCCATGTACTTGTAGACATGGCCTAATAATTATTTGCGCCACCGGTGGTCATTATTTGAACTGCAGCCAGCAACTTATTCATACTAACACTTGTGCACGTAACATATGAGACCAAATGTGATTTAATGGCTAGATATACTCATTTTGTTGCACATCTAAAAATACATATAGTCATATTCACACCCTTGAATGGAGAAACGCATAAAAACACAGCTCAAAAGGGTCAGCACTCCATTTTGCTGCTTTGACAAGCTCCAATAAGCTGCATGAAGGCATGTGGATGTTTCAGCACAAATTACAGTTGAGAGCTGTTGTCCTTTTATCCACACATCAGGGTCAGCTATTCACAGAAGGTGACAGCAGTGCAGCTCCATATTTTTTTTTTGTATCTGTTAGTCTCTAACAGCACAGTGATTTGAAGGTGCTTGAATTCTTCTCAATGACTGACTTGTACTTACCGAAACATACACAGCAGCGAAGGATGCCAGTGTTGCATGCTGTGATGGGAAGGATTTTCTGAAATAAATGAGAGCAGGCATTTGAAACATTCCTACAAATCGCACAGCCATAGTCACAGCCAACATCTCTTTTATACAGCGGGTTAAAAAAGTATTGAATATGTCACATTTTTTCTCTGAAAACTTATCTCTATAGGTGCTGTTGACTTGAAATCTTCACCAGATGTCAGTAACAACAAAGTAGTCCATACATGTGTAATAACAGGTAATGACACAGCAAATGTATTAAACACATGAACAAAGGGAAGGGTAAAAAGGCATGGAAAGCCCAGACACCAGCTAAAATCTCTCAGTATTTAGAAAGCAACCCTCTGGCCATTGTCAGTGTAAATGAATATTAGTTTCAGTTCCAATACCTGCATTGCCAGATGATGAAGATTAAACCAGGGTGGACATTTCAGCAAGACATTGATCCCAAACACAGACAAGGAAACTCTCAACTGCATTAACCTCTTAAGGCCCAAGGTGTTTTTTTTTTACATGTGTTTTTTATTTCTCTTTGCTATTTGGGCTTATTCGAACCTAATTAGAATAAAAATCACTAGAATAAAATATCATATTTTGATATGATGTACTTTTAGAGAAAAAGTATGTGCATATATGTGGACTCGTAGTCCGAATTTACATAAAACACATTTTCTTTAATTTTTTTATGCATATATAACATATTATTTTTTTTTACTTGCTTTGACTATCAGAGAGTAAAAACAACAAAATTTTCCCCATTTTGGAGAGCTAAAAATAGGGTTTGGGACATTTCATATGCTGCAAAACAGTTGCAGGATGACACTGTATGTCTGTAACAAAATATAAAACATTCAAAGTATTTTAAATAGCTACTTAAGAGCTAAAATGTGCTGTCCATGTATGTGGACACTCAATACACTTAAGAAAAGAAAATAAGACATATAAGAGAAATGGGCCATACTAGAATGGCCCAACTAATCACCTGCCAAGTATCCAATAGAAAATAAGCACTAAAGATCAGAGTTCATAGACAAGACTCACAGATCTGTCAAGATTTGAAGACTGTAAAAAAAAAAAACACCCTGAGCAATGTATGCGACTTCATTCTCCATGCATATTGAAACCAAAAAAGTCTTTTATACTGTCACGATTTCGGGTGTTGTCATTGGGCTGTGTTGTATTTGGGTTATGTGATTCTCCATGTGCTGTGTTCCATGTGCTTCTGTTTATGTCATGTGACTCCTTTGTTCTGTTGTCTCACCAATTGTTAAATGTGCAGTATGTAAGTTTGACACCCAGTGCTTGAAATAGGTATTGCACTCTTGGATCAAAACAAAAGCAAGCAGATTGAATACAGGAGCGAGTGATTTAAACTGTGTTCTAAATAACAGCAACAACAAGCGTAAGAGGAAATATTTTCCATATTAAAAGGAGTTTTCGTCCCAAACTACCTCGAACTGATATATTAGAAGCGGCTTCTATTTCTCACAGCTGAACAACAGAAACCTATGACAGTGATCATCTCAGGTAAACCTCATGTGCTTTATTCAGTGCTAAATGCTAACAATGTGAGTTTGAATGGCATTTTACATGACATTCATTGCCATGTACTAAAGCAGCAGCAGATAATATTTCACCTCAGATCTTGAAAATACAATAAAACGTTTGAAACTGAACTTTAGAACTAAAGACATATGAGTGATTCAGCCTCTACATTTAATGATGTTAAAGAGGGTTAACATGTATAAAATAGATTATAAACCTTACAGTTTTGTGATTTAGTGCATATTCTGTGCTTATGAAATGCTTTTTTAATTTTGTGTTGTGTTTCGTCTGGTGCAAACAGCCAAACTGCTCATCACTGCGTGTCTTGTCACAAAGTGTGTTGTTAGGACACACGGTTACAATGTAACCTGCTCAACTAATGTTTACGTTCTGAATATTTATATCATTTGCTAATTAATAACCTCATGTGGAAGTAAATCTGTCTCATTTTGTCGTCTGTCCACCGGAGGTCACATTTTCGATCACGGACGCATGCTTTCAGAGGCTTTCTGAATTAATGAATGAATGAAATACGCTGTTTTCCAACAAGGCAACCTGGAGTGCTAAATTCTAATTGGCTAAACTGGTATTGTGCAGGTTAAATTTACTTAAACAAAGACAGTGTTCCGGCACGGAAAAAACATTTTCAAAGCAGAATATCTGACTTCACCATTGTTTTTCAGTTAAACAAGTATGTTCACTTAGGATGTTTCTATCTGCACACATATTATGGTATTTTTATGCTTTAGAAGAGTCAAAAACTTACATACAGCACCTTTAATGTGTATTAGTTCCACCTGTGTCGCCCCCCCCCCCCCTCTGTATGTATTTAGTTTAATCATGTCTTGTTATATACCCATGAGTGTCATTAGTTTTTTGTCTGGTATTATATTGTCATCTCTGTTCCTGTGTATGTTCCTGTTCCTGTGAGTGTTTTTGTGTAAATAAATACGTGTTTTTGATCATTTCTGTGATTAGTGCTTTTGTGAGTGAGCAACCATGACATACAAAGTATTAAATACATTTTACATTATACATTTTACATTTTAAATATACACTCACCAGGCACTTTATTAGTTAAACCTTACTAGTACCAGGTTGGACCCCCTTTTGCCTTCAGAACTGCCTTAATCCTTTGTGTAATTGATTCATGGTACTGGAAATATTCCTCAGAGATTTTGGTCCTAATTGACATGATGGCATCATGCAGCTGCTGCAGATTTGTTGGCTGCACATCCATGATGCGAATCTCCCGTTTCACCACATTCCAAAGGTGCTCTATTGGATTGAGTTCTGGTGACTATGGAGGGCATTTGAGTACAGTGAACTCATTGTCATGTTCAAGAAACCAGTCTGAGATGATTCACGCTTTATTTCCTGCTGGAAGTAGCCATCAGAATATGGGTATACATGTGGTCATAAAGGAATGGACATGGTTAGCAACAGTACTCATGTAGGCTGTGGTGTTGATACAATGCATAATTGGTACTAATGGGCCCAAAGTGTGCCAGGAAAATATCCCCCACACCATAACACTACCACCACCAGCCTGAACCATTGATACAATGCAGGATTGATCCATGCTTTCATGTTGTTGATGCCAAATTCTGAGCCTACCATCTGAATGTCACAGCAGAAATCGAGACTCATCAGACCAGGCAACATTTTCCCAATCTTCTATTGTGCAATTTTGGTGAGCCTGTGCAAATTGTTTTGCTGTTCTTAGCTGACAGGAGTGGCACCCAGTGTGGTCTTTTGCTGTTGTAGCCCATCCACCTCAAGGTTCGACGTGTTGTGGGTTTAGAAATGCTCTTCTGAATACCTCGGTTGTAATAAGTGGTTATTTGAGTTACTGTTGCCTTTTTATCAGCTTAAACCAGTCTGGCCATTCTTCTCTGACTTCTGGCATCAACAAGGCATTTGTACCTACAGAACTGCCGCTCACTTGATAAGTTGTCTTTTTCTGACCACTCTCTGTAAACCTTAGAGATGATTGTGCATGAACATCCCAGTAGATCAGCATTGATGCAATTGCATTGAGTGTCTGCCATGTGATTGGCTGATTAGAAATTTGCATTAACAAGCAGTTGGACAGATATACCTAATAAAGTGGCTGGTGAGTCTAGTTTTATAGGTGTCATTCCATTGGTATTACACCATGTAATTTCTGTAAAAAAAATGTTTGGATTTGTTTATTTATTTTTTATCAAAATCTGGTACAATTTCATGTAAGCAGCACCTTAGAGCTGGTTAAATACATTTTTCTAAACTATTCGTCTAATCTGATTCAATCATCTATGCTAAGCTAAACGTGCTCCTGCCAGACCTGGTAATCAGCTGAATTAATACATATATATATTAACTCTAGGGGAGTTGTAAAATTATTTTTTTAGAGTCTTCTTTAAGAGTTATGAATATTCATAAAGATATTAAGATATTCTGTCAAAACTCTATTTTATATTGACAGTCAGACTATCAGCAGGCAAAAAGT
Source organism: Danio tinwini (assembly GCA_903798205.1). Classification (NCBI taxonomy): domain Eukaryota; kingdom Metazoa; phylum Chordata; class Actinopteri; order Cypriniformes; family Danionidae; genus Danio; species Danio tinwini. The sequence continues at coordinate 11,814,109 of CAIGQZ010032287.1, read as the reverse complement.
ACTTCTGTCTGTGAGATTAGTAATTACTAATCTGAATGTTATAGAGAGAAGCTGTTTATGCCTATAGCTATTGGCTCTTTCAGAGATTCCCATGGTGAACCTAAAAATGTGTCTGCATCTTAATAAAATAAGCTTACACATCTGTGTCATAAGCAGGATATCACCACAAATAGCACTAATATGACAGTGTATCCTACATATTTCTGACATACAGTAAATATAAGTGTCTAGGGAATAGATTCAGGGAACTTCCACGATGCTTAAACATTCAGAGCCTGAAGCATTGGATTATACTCGCTGATTTACAACACATCCAGCTCAGTATGTTTAAAAAAAGAAGTCTGACTCGTCAACAGCAAGCTGGAGTCATAAATGGGCTAAACCATATCTTTGTATTTGTGTCAGTATACTGTATACTCAGAAATTCATAAGCCACTACAGCGCTTCATTATTTAGTGGATCTACACTAGTGCAGAGATGGTTCACAGCCGCATATGTTCCCTTCAAAACCAACCTTATTAAAAAGGACATCAAAAGCTGTTCCTTTAATCTACAGCCGCTGTTCTCCTGAGCTGTATCGCCTCTCATGTCTGTTTAGGTTGTATAAATCCCTGAATTTTGGAAATTCACACTTGAGTAGCGTTTATGTTTTTTGGTAACACTTTAGTTGAAGGGCATCCCTGTTAACATTGGGATGTGATAATAAGGGATACCCATCCCCCACGCCCCACAAAAAAACCAAATCCCCAAATTAATCAATATGTTCATCAGGAGTTGTTTCATTGTATATAAACTAAAGGTAGTATATATTATTTTTTTTTATCTAGATTAATTTTACTGTAATCTTGGAATTATTCTAGATTAATCTGGATTAAAATGGCTCATTTGAATTCTGCCGAAGGCATTCAGAATGTGTGTGCTACCCAAATAATAACTAAAAGTATGTCTTTAAGAATGGGTTTCTCAAGCCAGGTGGTGCATTAGACCAGGGGCTCATCTCCTGTTTCCAAAATGCATCACAAACTGCTTGAGAAACTTCAACTATGATAATTGGTGATGAAAATAAATGATGTTCAATAAGATGTTCTTGCGTTTCCTAACTGTTTATTCAGTTTAACATACATTTTGAACTGTAGGCCTACATAACCTTGAAACAACGATTTTTGATTACCTTAATCCAACTAAAGTCATAACTGAACTAAACAGAAATGGAATTAAGATGTGGAGTATGCATATACTGTATTAGTGTCATAATTTTTCACCATATTTTCCAGATCAAGATCCACACACGCGGCTGTAAGGGGCCACACATTGTGAAATGCGAAAGTGTTTTTCTTTTCATTTGGCATGCGTTATTAAATTCCATAACAGTCTGACCAGTCCTTACTCCTTATTTGCGTCTAATACCCCAGTTTGTCACGGGGGCATGAATGAAATGTTCATAAGTGAAAGTTAAACTGCTGAACTGCAGTTAAAGTCACCCAAAATTACAGGAAACTCTTACATAAAAGCACTTCACGTACACCTTAATTATATTATTGTCTATTAAAGCAAATAACTAGATTACAGATGTCCATGTAAGCGTAATCAGTAGTGTCTTCGAATTAAGTGAAAGATCCAGAAGGGCTTCCTGCTGATTTGATTCAGAAGGGCACTTTTTTGTCAGACGGCTCACCGGTTTGACTTTCATTCATCATCATTTATTTTAAAAGCAGCCGCTCCATTTTATTTGTAAATGTTTTACTGGAACGCATAAACTCTACAGGTGCCTGATAGTTAGATGTGGAGCTAACATTAATCAGATTCACGTTTGATGTGGTAATTTCACAGTAGGAATACACACAGGTTGGAAGACTTGTTCTCGCCACCTACAGTGCACTTCAGCCAGGTATAAATCCGCGCTAAAATATCAAGGTGAAAGTCATCATAGCTTGCAAAGAAAAGACCCAGCTCCCAACCCAACTTTGAGAATTAACGGCGATATTTTTTTTTATCGCCTCATAAGAGTCTCATGTTAACGCAACACGTTAATGCTGATAAAGGCCCACCATTAAAATAAACAGTTGAAACAGTCAGTAATTTGTTTTATTATTATTATTATTTACAAAGGATATAATAAATAGTATACGTTAGAAAAAGCTACAAATAAATTAGCAAACAGTTTAGCCTATTCAAATGATTAGCTATTATAAAGAAATTGAATTAAGTTATCAAATCTCAATAAACTTTTCTTTACTGTATAACTTAAACATTTTGATTAAAGAGCAGTGAATTAATGTTTCATTAAGATTTTTCGGTAACACTTTACAATAAGGTTAATTAGTTAATGCATTTACTAACATGAACTAATCATGAACAACACTTGTACAGCATTTATTAATCATAATTCATCATTCACAAATGCATTATTAACATCCAAGTTCATGCTTGTTAACATTAGTTAATGCACTGTGAATTAACATGAACTAACAATGAACAACTGTATTTTCATTAACTAACATGAACAAATGCTGTAGTAAATGTACTGTTCATTATTTGTTCATGTTAGCAAATGCATTAATTAACATTTACTAATGAACCTTATAGTAAAGTGTGACTGATTTTTCATTTGATTACATCAAATAACAGAGGTGTCACTTTAAAAGTGCACAGATCTATAATGAAAGCATTCTATTGCTTTCCTTACTGTTTATGCTCATTTAAGATAAAATTAGGTGTGTTAAAAAAAAACACTAAGGCACTCGGCCACACGCCTCCCACCAGTGCTGATATACAGCCATATCACACTGCTACTCGTGTGATATTGCTCATACATATATATATATATATATATATATATATATATATAT
>CAIGQZ010032287.1:11791032-11806260 GCA_903798205.1 Danio tinwini | reverse complement strand
TATATATATATATAACAATATAGTACAGTTTATGTAAATTTTATCAATTAATATTTTATATATATACAGTTGAAGTTAAAATTAATTATTTATTTTTTCTTTTTCAAATAATTTTCAAATGATGTTTAACAGAGTAAGGCATTTTTCTCCAAATTCTGGAGGGACTGATTATTTTGCACAGCCCTAGTGTACAGTATAACGCGTAAAAGGTCTGTTTTATCTGTTTTTATAAAGTGAACGATCAATCAGTGTGTCCTAAATCGCATATTACTGTATACTCCATACTATATAGTATATGCAAAACAGTATGTAAGCCAAGTAGTAGGGTTGGGCGATGTCGACCAAATTGGCATCATACAATGTCTAATGTGAAACATCATGATGGATGATGGCATCTTCGTCGTAGGTGGCGGTGAATTAATTATTCATGAATAATTAGCCTATCATTTTCCTTTTTTTTACCCATAACCAAATCATAAATAAATAAAGATAAGTTACACACAAATTACCACCTGTCAACCACTTTTTCCGTGGGACTCTGACATGAATAGACAGAGGGATGTGTGTCGTTATAATGGCGTCGACAAACTTGGTTGGTAAAAAAGGTGCACAACCAACAGCAACCAACCAACCAACAGTATCTGAGGTTTTCACTAAAATTACTAGGTACAAGCGTGAAAGCGAAAGATTGATGCAGTGTACTGATGCTGTGACACGTTACCTGATAGATTTAAAAGACAGAGTCGTTAGATAGATACAAGATTAATTAACATGTTTAACAACTATAGTGAGACGCTATCCAGCGGTACATGCTTGATAAACTGTCCGACGTGCACTGCTCTCTGGGGTTTTGTGCTCAAAGCACCTGCTCACTGCCTGGAGCTCAGACATGCACATATGCTAGAGTGAATAACAGAGTGTGTGTGTGTGGTCACGTGATGTGTGTTTTCAGCAGTATATATTCTATAATGCCATTTTAAAACTAAGATGTATTAGTGTAAAAGGACCTAAGTGTGTATTTTAGTGAGGGGGTTGCTGCTGCGAAGGGGGCAGGGCGGAAGATCGCGATGCCCACTCATCGTCATGATCCGATGGCATCGTCTATCAACCCAACCCTACCAAATAGTATGTCCAAATTCATAGTATTACAGGTGTGCATTATAGTAGTATAGTATTATAGTAGTACAGGTGGGAAATATTCTGATAACCTACTGTACTACTTCAGGACAAATTCTAAAGAGAATATCAGGCCAATCAGATAAGACAAGGTTCTGGAAAAAGAGGGATTTCGAGAGATCTTTGAACAAACCATTTCAGACACTGAGAGAAGAGGTAATGCTGTAATGTCTATACGTTTTAAATTAGTATTTTTGACCTTTGATGGATGTAAAAGTATTGTACTGTAGTGGATGTCCAAAATAAAATTAGGCCATTATAGCATAACGAAGGCTATTAGGTGACTGTCATCACCTGACTTTCCAAAAGGGGCTTTTAGACCTACTTTGCAATGCGTGTTTATGCAGATCAACTTGAGATAAGATGCATATGTGGTCAGAGCTCTCTATGCCTGCGACTCAAACTAAATTATTTAATTACCTAAAATAGCTAGTGTGATGCCCATGTGCTGCAGAGAAAAGTAATGTGGGTGTCTTTATAATGCTAAGTCATTTACTGTAGTATTCCAGTAAATCCACAGAAACTCAAGAAATTTAATACGTTTTCTTATAACTTTATATAACTATAATAATACACTATACTATATTTATATATGCTGTAATACTTAACTTTCTATATTGTTTTTGATTCTTTTATTCAATCTTACAACCCCAAATCAGAAAAAGTTGTCACAGTATGGAAAACGCAAATAAAAAAAGTTCCTCATGATTTCTATTTTTATTTTTTTTCAATAAACACGTATTCCAATTTTGGTTCTTGCAACACATTTCGAAATAAGTTGGGACAGGAGCAGCTTAGGGCGAGTGAACAGGTAAATTGGTTAAATAATGATTTAAACTGGTGATGTCAACCGGTGATTGTAATTATGATTTGGTACAAAAGCAGCATCTAAGAAAGGTCTAGTCCTTTAGGAGCAAAGATAGTCCGAGGATCGTCAGTTTGACAACAAATACTTGAGAAAATTATAGAAATGTTTAAAAACAATATTCCTAAAAGAAAGATAGGAAGACATTTGCAACAGTGCATAACATCATCAAAAGATTCAAGGAATCTGGAGGAATTTCAGTATGTAAAGGACAAGGGCGCAAACCTAAGCTAAACAACCATTATCTCCGATCCTTCAGGCCCCACTGCATCAAGAATCATCATTCATCTATAAGTGATATCACCACATGGGCTCAGGACTACTTTGGACTACTTTGACCTTTGTCAAATACTACATCCACAAATGTCAGGAAAAACTGTACTGTGCCAAAAGGAATGTTATGTTAACAGTGTCCATAAGTGTCATCGACTAGGCTCAGAGGCATCTGGGATGGACCATCACACATTGGAAATGTGTAATGTAGTTAGATAAATCAGTATTACAGGTATTTTTGAGGGAGAAATGGACGTTGTGTGCTCCGGACCAAAGAGAAAAGGATCATCCAGACCATCTGGGTTTGTCATGGTCAAGTGCCCTTGGCAAAGGTAACTTTCACTTCTGTGATGGCACCATTAAGGCTAAAAAGTACATAGGATTTTGGAGCTCAATATGCTGCCTTCTTTTTCAGAGATGCCCCTGCATACTTCAACAGACAATGCAAAACCACATTCTGCACACATTACAAAGTCCTGGCCGTAGAGGAAGAGGATATAGGTACTGGATTGGCCTGCCTGCAGTCCCGAACTATAGTACTATATTATAGTAAACAATGTGCTGTTGTATTGTCTGCAATGAAATACAAGTCAAAGTAAATCTTAAAATCGCTATTTTTTTATTTACATTTTTTCCAAAAGATCAACATCATGTAAAAAAATTATGAACGTAAAATATGACGCGGTAAATGTTTACGATGTCTTTGATGTGTTTTGAAAATATTGCCAAGTAGATCTCAGTATATGGTTATTTCTTCCAAACAACTATCATCTGAGCCAACTATAACCAACTCATTCTTGCCAAGTGCCCATTAGCGCTCGCAAAACTATCAAACCATCCAGTCATTTCCAAGACAACAGCATAATCTGCCCCGAGAACTCAACGTCAATTTGAGTGTGAAATAATCCGACTTCATGTATGAGTGAACCACCAAAACTACCATAAAACCACAATAAAGCCTGATGTGAAACTGCACTCAGTTAACCCGAGGAAACGTAGCAAGGTAGAAGAAGAGAAAAGCAAATTCGGTGTGTCATTGGAGCACCTCAGAGAGCTGGCAGACGGTTGCGATAAACCGAATGTGTCATCACATTGAGGAGAAAAAGATGCTTTGTGACAGCTCATTGCTCTTGGAGAAGTGTGAGAAACGCTCTCATACAGTATGTTTACATAGACAACAATATTCCGATATTAACATTATTAAAACAATACTCTGATTCAGAATTTACCATGTAAACACATCTGATTACCTTACAGTAAAAACACTATAGTCATACTTGAAATAAGCAGAAATCAAATAAAAGGGACAGTTCACCTCATTGCGCCCCAAATGACACACTAAAATGTACAGTACTAGTGCTGCATTTGGAGTGACACAGAGGTTTTTTTACAAACCAAAAAAATCAGACTTTCTAAGTCAACGAATAACAGTTGCGATTCACCATTGGTCAACAGTTTGACAGCAAAACAGAATGGGATTTGTATCATCATCTATTTGCATGCTAAATAATGAAATGCACTTTGGTAAATTAGAAGGAAACATCCAAAATTGCAGGTTATATCACAGAGAAGACAAAAGTATATTTATATGTGAAATTTTGAAGGGAACGTCGAATGGTGTGGCGCGGGGAGGTAACGTGTGTTGTTAATCGATCTAACATGTAAAACTCATGTAGGCATCTTAATCATAACATTGTCTCATTTAGAATAAAGTAATTAAGACTAATGATTTCCACGTGAACATACTGAGTGTTTGAGCCACACTTGCGTTTCTTTAGTGTTTGAGAAAAGGATCTGAAGGGGAGGCCAGTTGGCTAACTGTATAAGCATACTCAAGCAGGACAAGCTTTGCAGATGATCCTAGAACAACCCTCCTGTCATTTGATTTAGAGCTGCAAAGCTTGTTCAAACTTTTTGATGCATTTAGCAGCAAATACATATTTATGAGCAGTTTCTGCTTTTATCTTTGTTGTCTCTCTGTGAAATGATCAGAAATTCGCATCAGAGTCATTTACCGCAAATTTCTTTGATGTTTTATTATTTTATACTATAATTCTCAAAGACTGAGGCTTCATTATTAATTATTTGGATTAATGTAGAGATGCAGGTGGCACGGTGGCTCAGTGGTTAGCACTGTCACCTCACAGTGAGAAGGTCACTGGTTCAGGTCCTGGCTGGGCAAGTTGGGATTTCTGTATGGAGTTTGAATGTTCTCACCGTGTTTTTGTGGGTTTCCTCTGGGTGCCCCGGTTTCCCCCGCAGTCCAAAGGCAAGCGCTATAGGTAAATTGGGTAAACTAAATTAGCCGCAGTGTATGAGTGTGTGTGCAAGTGAGAGAGTATGGGTGTTTCCCAGTACTGGGTTGTGGCTGGAAGGGCGTATGCTGCTTAAAACATATGCCGGAATAGTTGGTGGTTCATTACGCTGTGGCGACCCCTGATAAATAAGGGACTAAGCTGAAGGAAAATGAATGAATGAATATATAGATACACTATTGATCAAAAGTTTGAGTTTGACAGTCTCATATTCACATTTAATCCAAAATTTATATTTTTTTAGGTAACATTTAAAATAATGATGTACTATTTGATGAGAGTCACGGTGGTGCAGTAGGTAGCACGTTTGCAAGAAGGTTGCTAGTTTGTTGCGGTATAGGTGAATTGAATAAGCCAAATTGGCCGTGTATGAGTGTGAATGAGTGTTTATGGATGTTTTCCAGTGTTGGGTTGTGGCTGGAAGGGCATTCGCTGTGTAAAACATATGCTGGATAAGTTGGCGGTTCATTCCGCTGTGGTGACCCCTGATTAATAAAGGGACTAAGCCGAAAAGAAAATGAATGAATGAATGAATGAATGCACTATTTGAATATATTATCAACTGTAGTTTATTCCTGTGATGGCCAAATGTCATTACTATTGTAACATGATCCTTTATAAATCATTCATAAATCAAGTTTTTACTGCTCAAAAACAATTCTTTATATTATAAATGATTAGTTTTTATTCTGATCAAAACATTATTACCATGATTTACAGAAAACACTCACTAAAAGTTATTCAGTATCAATTATATAGTAACAATGTTGTTAAACATTCTGTTAAACATAAAACACTCTTTTCTTTGGCTCTCGACGAAGGCAGTCACACTTTTTCCCTCTCCGTCCCTTATCATCCCTGGCTGGCTCTTATCTCGTCTTATTCTATCTTTGAGGCTCTCCGTGTCCTGCTATCCAAACAAATAATGAATTATGCATCTGATCAACTGGTCTCTGAATGCGATTGACACCATCTTCTTGACGAGAAGTTTGGGCTCGGGAGAGCCCACTTGTCCTGCCGGGACGTTTGCAGCTGGATACGTGATGGACGGGTGGGAGAAGTGGGAAGCGTTGTGTGCCTGGCTGCTCTGTCCCTGGAGGATATTGAAGATATCTACCTATTCGGAACTTTGATAACAGGGTTTCTGCTGATGGGCTTATGCGGGGCCCTGGGGTATCGACGATTGATGAAAGCGGTCAGTGCTGCTCAAAACCCCACCAAGCTGGCCGGCTTGATTGAAACTATAATGGGCAGATATGCTGCTAATCAGACTGCTGTATTAGACCGCAAATTGGAAAACATCTGGGTGAAATTAGCAGCTTTGCAACAAGATTTGGCCAGGACTGGAGACCAGTGACGGACATTAAATATCTGTGAAATTGGTGGATATTGACCTGAATTTGAAATACTTTCTTCTCTTTCGGCTCCCAGTGTTTTTTCAGCCAGACGGCCTCGGCTGGAGAAAAACAACTTCTCCCAGATAGCAAGATAAGGAGACGCTCTGAAATTCATGCTCCCTGTCAAGGACACCTGTTGGACTCTACAGGCTTACACACACACACATACACAGCTACAGATAGACTTTCACTACCTAACCCGTCATCCCACGCCTTTGTGTGCTTTCATCCACTGGAGGGGGTAGGCGGGTCTGTGACTTTCCTGAATTGTATCTTACTTCCTTTTTCTAAATGCTGCCTCCCGTTGACCTGTCTTCCCCTGAAATGTGATGTTTGTGTATGGTCCGGGGGGTTCAATTTCACTATATGTCAGTGTATGTGAATACATGGAGGTATATGTGACAAATAAAGGCTTGATTGAAAAATGGATTGCTACAATATATAAAAACAATTGTACTATATACATATATACAGTGCTCAACATAATTGATTACACCCCATTTTGAAAACTTTTATTTTTATCCATTCAGTGAATCTAGGTCATATTTTAGTCACCAAGCATATTTAGAAAAATAGAAAGATAATACATTTAAATTCATGCAAAATATTGGGTGGGGGGGTATAAACTACGAAATTTGGGTATACTAATTTTGGACCATTATCATAAGGTATTTTGTTAGATTTGCTGCAGATTTGGCTTCAGTACTGACTAATCTAGTGTATATGCTCAAATACTGTATAATATTGTGAATCTTCCTATAGAAAATATTAATTTAAATGAGAAATTTGTGAGGGGTGTACTCATATATATTGAGCACTGAGAGTTAAGCATTAAAGCAGATGCAATTTTATTTAAAGCAGACTCCAAAACAGCATATAACTAGTCTTTGGCTCATATATGTCCAGTTAAAAAGCACAAGTAAATCTTGCGGTGTTAGTTTAGACTGACCGTAATAGCAGGAGCTGCGAAAGCGAGGCTGAGGAGCATAAGGAAGGGAATGACCTCATGCGTTGGGTCAATATAAGGCAAACTCAGACTGCGGTCGTTGCAGCTGAAACCCCAGCGGACCGGTTTGAAAATGTCCGTCCACTCGAGGAAATAAACACTGACCACAGATGACACCAGGAGTGGAAGCTGTTAGAGGGAAAGAGAAAGAAAAAACACAACATCACATGACTCCAACACATATCACACGCATAACATGTCCCTGTGGAAATATAGATACAGCCATAGAGACATTATTGCAAAATAAACCCATAGTACTTACAAAATAAATCATTTACTGGATATATGAAAGCCATACAATTAGGCTGTTGTTAATGAGGTCAAATCTGAAAGCCTGTAAACTAATAATACAAAGCAGTGGTGATAGATTCATAGAATAGCCATTTAAAAAGCTATAGGAGTTTCACAGACATTTATTAGAAAGCTGGTTTTGTAAACTAAGAAGCACACACTGTTAAATATGTTTAAATAGATGGTGTTTTGTGCTGGGGTGAGTGGTGTGCTTTAACATGTTCACTCCCACAAAAACTCACAACTTCTCTGTTCAAATGGTAAGATCAGAAGGAAAGCAATGCAAAGAAAAATGCACATAACTGATGAGAAAAAAAAGTTCATTCATTCATTTATTTTCCTTCAGCTTAGTCCCTTATTTATCAGGGGTCGCCACAGTGGAATGAACCGCCAACTATTCCAGCTTATGTTTTAGACAGCGGATGCCCTTCCAGCGGCAACCTGGAATTTTTTGAGTCAAAAAATGTTGCTAATTATTTGGGATGTTTATTAGATAATAAATTATCAGGAGATGTTAGGGCAAGAAAGGTTTTTACGAAGATACGAAGAAAAATTAGGTTCTTAGCAGAGCAAGCTGAACTGTTGGATGTTCATTTTTGAAAACTATTGGCAGGAGCTTTGATTCAACCTCATTTTGATTATGCTACGTCATTTTGGAATAGTAGCTGCTTACAGTGTATGAAGGAAATATTGCAAACGGCACAAAATAATGTAATTAAAAAAATGTATCCTAAAGCACATTTGCACAAAAGGTTTTTTAAAGAATTAGGGATGTTAACTGTTAGTAAAAGAGTATGTTTTTTTAAAACTGGGAATGGTACGTAAAATGCTTAATAATGTGGTTCCTAGTTATTTGGTGAACTATTTTCAAATGGTGAGGCAACAGCATTCACATAATACTAGGGGTTGGGATTTTAATATATATTTTTTTCAATTTAGAAGTCTAAAGGAGGAAAATATGTTTTTATATACAAGTGCAATAATGTGGAACAAATGACCAAATAAAGACTTGGGTTCAAAAAAGCGATCAAAAGATGGTTGTTTGTTGAGGATAGTTAGTTTGCATGGTGGATGATGATGGTGTTTTATTTTATCTGTTATTGTATAGACCAATTACCATGTTTGTAAACATTAAGGATGCGCGCACAGGGAGGTGACCGAAAAAAAAAGGGGAACGCTAGCAATTACAATGAGGCAATGACATCCGATGCGGTACAGAGTTTGTTGTTGTCTTAGAAATAAGATATATTGATTACATATTATATATATTATTTACATAATGCTTTCAGCGTATTATAACAGCTTGTCACCCAGTGATTCTGCAAAATTTACGTTAAAATGGACTGTTCAGGTACAAATATGTACCTTTTGAAAAGGTACTGCCCCAGAGACAGCTCCTGTACCTTTATTTCTGACAGTGTACAGTAAGGACTTTCATGGTGCTACATATGGCCCGCTTCCACTGAGTGGTATGGTATGTTATGGTACGGTACGCTTTTATGGCCGTTTCCACTGTCAAAAGGTACCAAAAAGTGAACCATACCGTACCACTTTTTTAATACCCTTTCGAAAGGGTATCTAGCGCGACAAAAGGGTACCAAAAGGCGGAGCAAGACATGCAGCTGAACTCTATTGGTTTACAGAGATACGTCACTAGCTCATGCACAAGCCAGGAAAATGAAAAAAAAAAAGGAACCACAATTTTTAAATACACAGCAGAGACATTACATCATAATAATATATACATATAATAACAAGCCATGGTCGACCCTAGCTCAAGCAAACCTTGTCGTCATAGTCTTGATGAACAGCCACAAAGCCAAGAACAAAATCTGCCATGTCCTGTTTTTGTTTTACGAGGCCGTCTAAAAGTGCGAGTGGTTTCACTTTTTCGCGATCGCTCACTGCACATCTAAATTTGAAATAACAAACTTCTTGAACTGATGCTAATAATAACTTGAAGTGCTTCTGACATCCTTTTAGAAACTGACAAACGCAAGAGTGAAGCACGAAAAATGGAGTAGCCGGAAAAAACAAAGGAGCAAATGATTCTTTCAGCAACCTAAACCATGATCAAAATGCCATATTTAACTATTATCATCGTCTTTTGGACTATTATGAACTCAGAATGAGTTACTTTCTAACAAGAGGTTACATGTGCTGGTGAAAATTAAAGATAGAGATGAGAGGTTTGCACTGACTGTAAGCTGTATGTTGCGTGTTTTTGAAGCCAAATAAGGACTAAATATATGCTGTGTGTAGTTTTTTCTGTAATTGGTAACATATCGGAGACTGTAAGGGTCTGTATGTGTTCATATGTTGCATTTATTTGTTTATTTTATATAATTGCAGACATTACAGTAGGCTATTCGCACTATCATTGATCTGCAGTTATAATCAAATCATGCTCATAGAAAGGTTAGTAATGAACATTTATACACAAGTATTTAGATTAGATTAGATTAGATTAGATTTAACTTTATTGTCATTACACATGTACAAGTACAGGGAAACGAAATGCAGTTTAGGTCTAACCAGGAGTGCAATAGCAGCAAGTGCAGGATACTGGTATAAGTTATAAAGTGCAGTTATAGAAAAACTATGGTGATATTTACAAATGGATGCACTATGAACATTATATACAGGTTGTGTTAGCTATGAACAGAGATTTACAATAGATGGATAAATGTACAGGTTGCTATTAATAATCAGAAGTGTGCAGATAGATAAACATAATTACAAATGTATATGTACAGTGGGTGTGTACATAATTACAAATGTACATGTGCAGTGGGTATGTACAGTTCAAATAAGTAAATCAGTGCAATGAATATGAATATGTGCAATTTTTAAATGTGCAAATGTTAAGTAATTTTTAATGTGCAAATGTTAAGTAGTGCAGTGATTATGAGGAGTCTAAGTTATGAGGAGAGTGGGGGGGGGTGTATTAGGGGGGCAAAAAAATTATGAATATTAAGCATGTTTTTGTGTTTTGTGAGAAGTGCTTCTCATATGATGTAAACGACCCATACAGCTTTACTTTGACATTTCCTCAAGAATGACATCGACTGAAACTTTCTGTCATACACCACACCCACCGTTGGTACCCTTTTGGCAGTGGAAAGGCAACCCTGATAAAGGTGAGCCGTACCAACCAGTACCTGTATGCTGGGGTATGAAGGTGCTTGATTTAAAAATAATGGTGCATTTAAAACTCCTTGAATCTGCTGCTTTTGAAAGAGTGGAAACCCTCATAATAAAACATCTGTGGTGTTTCCCTGTTTCCTTTAAAACCAAACCAGGAATTGAGAGTGTGTGATGTCAATAGCATGAAAACACAGGACAAGCCCAGTAGTTAAAATGACTTATATCTCTAGATCTGAACGTTCTTTAAAACATTTGGGACAATGTTCATATTACATATTGTGCTCTTAAAAGCTAAGATCTACTGTCATTTTAAAAGTAAATAGGCTCCATTATGTGTCAAGGTTTCTCTTTTGATGGTCGGCTGATCTGTAAACCTTCTACGTTTTTTTTTTCCCCAAGTGCAAGTGCTTTGGAAGAAAATATGGGTCAGTGGTATCTGTGCAGCTCTGCAGAATCAGCACAGAACGGCAGCTGCTTGCTGTGTCCATCTGCATATCAAATGCCCGCAAACTGACCCGATTACTCTACTGTAAAGAACTCGTCATTAATTACTGCTTAATTAATGCTTGATGCAGCAAGACAATCATAAATTCAGAATATTGAAGAAACACATATGGTCATTTAAGGCATTTTTAAGGTATTACAGATTACTGTAAAATAGAAACTGCACATTCAGCAGATGCCTTATTAGCAGCTGTTTGTATGGGGTGCTATATTCAAGCTGTGCATCCGCCATATTGGAACAGTCAAATCTGGACCATGAACACGTTTAAATTCAGTCATTTAGACTCTTTTTGATTTAGAAATATGGAAGGTGTCAATGATGCTTCGTACAGTGTATAATAAGAGGCTGTCCAATGCTGTGGCATCTTGCTAAAAAGCTATTTATTTTTATTGCCTCTGTGATGACATGTTTACCAATACAAGATGTGGAATACAATGACATGCCTAAAGCCATTAAATGTAAATCAGTGTATACATATCTATGATTTCATGTAGATAAAGGGATGCAAAAAAACAGATTAAGTCATGATTTTTTTTTATGACTGAATGTCCATTTTAAATCAGAGATTCATCGAGTAATTTGGGTATGAATGTCTTATGTTGATTCGAAGGTGATCCTAATGGAAATAAACGCTAAAAACGGAGGTATTAATAACTGATTGCCTATGGTAGAGAATATGAAAAATCAATCTGTTAAAGATGAGCAGACAAACATACAGAATAAGCTTATTTGTGGAATAAATAAGGTGGTTTCAGGAATTTTTGTCAGGTAATACATTGTAAAGTGTAGTGTATCAATGTCTGGAGAAGTTAAATGTGGTATCTATGTATATAAATCAGATATAGTGTAGGTATATATTTATGCAAAAATGGATCAAATCTGCAGCATGGTTGCTCAGTGGTTAGCACTATCGTCTCACAGCAAGAAGGTTGATGGTCCTGGCTGGGTCAGTTGGCACTTCTGTGTGCATGTTCTCCCCATGTTGGCGTGGTTTTTCTCCGGGTGCTCCGGTTTCCCCTACAGTCCAAAGACATGCGCTATAGGTGAAATGGATGAACTAAATTGGCCGTAGTTTATGAGTTTGTGGGAACAAGTGTGTATGGATGTTTCCCAGAACTGGGTTGCGGCTGGAAGGGCATCCACTGCGTAAAACATATGCTGGAATAATTGGCGGTTCATGCTGCTGTAGCAACCTCTAAAATAGAGACTAAGCAGGTGGACAATGAATGAATGCATGGATCAAATTAAGTCCTGCTTATTTTTTTCTGACTAATTGTTCATTTTTAATCATAATAATACATCATGTTTTGGAAGTAACATGATTGTGAATTCCATTTTATGATGTTTTTAAGATGTGGTATATTGAGGACATTTATAAAAGGTAATTCAGTGCAAACAAAATGGACCAAATCAAGTCTTGTCAATTTTTTTTTTCAGAAATTTCAATTAGAAGAAATGCATCACAATCTGTGATTTATTCATTTTAAGTGATGCACAATAAAAAGAACAGGTAGTCTTAATAACTGCTCTGAATCTACCTAAATGAACAATCTATTTTGAATGTTGTCAAATCAGTCCGATATCAAAATGAGCCAGATATATTTAAAATATCAATACGTTCTGTATTATTTCTGCTGGTTGAACCACGTCACATGCGTATTGCCTGCTTTTTTATTATTATTTTACTGATATTTTGATTTGGTTAATGTGACTTGGTTGCTTTATGTTTTTTTCGGTCAGACAAATTAGGAAAATGGATATTTATCCAGTTTATATATCGGATATCAGTCTTCAAATTCGAAAGAGTTATCGGTAAGCCCACACAAAATCTGTGTGCATAGAAATCCGCAGATTTCTGCTGATTTTCAGCCCATCATTGAGTCTATTCATTTAGCTGTGTCTAAATGTGTTTAAATTTATATTTATTCAGTTTTTATTATAAATTTTAGTAATATCACTGCCAATAATGAAAAAGTTCATATAACTATTTACAATACAGTTTGTAAAGTAATATTTTTTGTCTATTAGTAGACATATGGTAGATATATTAAATGAGAGACTTGCTTTGTTTACCAAATAAATGGATCTAATAGGATTTGCATTGTAAACATTAAATAAAAGTAAAAAATATATATTATATGTCATTCAGCTATTACGTTTTTAGTTTTTATACACCCAAAATCATTCTGCATAAATCTGCAGATTTTTTACAATATTCTGCGCAGAGATAGCAAAAAATGTCAACAGATTCTGTCTGGCCCTAGTTATCGTTTACCGTATCTGTCAAAAGTTCCATAATCGGTGCATCCCCAGTCAAAAAGAATACTGAACTAACATATATGCTCATATATGGAGTATGTAAGGTATAGCAATAATAAAAAAACATGTTATTGAAGTAAATGCCCTTTTTAGGCCTGTCACGTTATCTATATTTTGTCATACAATATACTGCACCAAATATATTGCAATACAAGATATTTGGTGCAATCATCTTAATGCTATTATCATTATCATAATGCAAGTACACTCTTTCAAAGACCACATAATAGTTATTCTTAAGAATATTTCATTTAATTAAAGTCATTATAACAATTCAGAAACAGACATTCAGACATTCACAATCAGAATGTGAAAACACTTATCCTAAATAAATGATGATAAATGTTAAGGTTAAAAGTAGGCGGTAATGTCTGCTACCAGATCTATTTTCAGTTGTCAGACACCCACATGAAAATATCCTTTAGTAAATCATAGTAAATACTATAGTGTTTTTTTTACCATACTGACACTGACACTTTCAATAGAGATAGAGAGGTTGTGCAATCAGCTAAAATGTTGCTAGAATTGGTTGTTATGTATGGGCGATATATATTGCATCACCAAAAATGAGTAAGGTCATGTCCATGTGTTGTGTGATAAGTCGATATATTGGTGACAAGCACAACTCCTTGTGAATGTCCTTTCATGTTGAATTTGAGAAGACTCAAATGAAACAAAAAGGTGACACTAAGGTCTTAATAAGTAGATAAACATACCTGTCATAATGAATACTGGACTAACATAAGCTCATATATGGAGCATTTAAGGTGTTTTCAGGTAATTCAATGCAAATGCCCATTTTTTTATTGCATATTCATTTTCAACCAAAAAACAAACAAGTAAATGCCGTTTGTGAATGTCATTTCATGTTGGTTTTAAGAAGGTAACACTGAGGTCTTAATAATTTATTGCAATAAACATGGCGGATAGCATGTCTCCTTGGCTATTTTCAGATCTATTTGGGACAGGCACCATCACAGCAGGTACAGATGGTGTCCGGTTGGTAAAAGAGCCGTTACGATAAGAGCACAAGCACTTTATCTCATTGCTGAGAGGAGATGAAGCTTTCTGTGACCTGAGGAAACTTCTGGAGAATTACCAAATCCAGCATCTCATCCCATTATAACCTTCATATATGGTAATCCCGATCTCATAGACTTTCATTTTTTGCTATCCGACAAACAATTTTGCAAAACAGCAAATGAAGGATTGAATAAATGAATCAAAAAGTCCAATTTAGCACAGCCCTGCATAATGTATGAGCACACGCTTAGATCTTCTTCCTAAGTACTTGATCACATGTGTCGGTGTGTATGTATGCATGTGCTGTATGAAAGCTGCGCTGCCTTAATTCTTTATGTCACACTGACCTACATACTGTATATTCCAGTGACTAAACCCCATCGTGAGGCATGGAGAGCCGAGCTGCACCTCCTGGGGCAAACATCTAAGAAGAAGCTGACAGAAGCACAGCATCCCACTGCTGACATCACTCTACGCCAGTTTGTACATATTGAACTGATGCTATTTTATATGGAATGTGTGAATATGTGCTGTACAGTATGTGGAAGCGAACTATGCTAAATAATTAGCCTAATGGCAAAGGCGATCTATTAAAGTGTTTAAAAAATCAGCTGTTTTGTACAAACCCTACAGCGATTACTTTTAGCATATTAAGTGCTTATTCATTTGCAATGAAACGTAAAAACAATGTTTGACTCTTTTAAAAAGCCAAAGTAGAGATATTGAGATGATAAATTACAAGAAGCTTTGAGTAAAACAATTTCTCTTATATTAAATTGTATATTTAATGACAATAAAATATATAGTGTGTATTATACAGTATACAGTATTAGTATTTAACAATTCTAAATACATTTTAATTGTACATTTTTTTCAAATATTTTATGTTTTAAATGAGTTGGAAAATATAA
>CAIGQZ010032287.1:11759831-11786032 GCA_903798205.1 Danio tinwini | reverse complement strand
CCCTGTGGTACACCAGTGTTGAGTGTGACGGTGGTGGAGCAGATGTGGTCTGATCTAACATTCTGAGGTTGAATATCTTATATGTTGCTGATGTTGAATATCTTATATTTAAACTTACAAAATTAAATATTCAGTTTTCTTGTAAAGATATTTTTGACATACAATAATAATAATAGAACTTTGGAGCACATTTTATTTATTAATTGAATGATTATATATGGGAAGTACCATGTACACAAACAAAAATGGTCCAGTGATAACATTTATTTGTTTAAAATCTTAAGCATTATATAGAAGCCCTAAAAGACATTAAAAACAAAAAAAAGCTATAAGGATGTATGCAATTTTGGAATCATTTTTTTGGATTTCTTGAAATGTATGTATTTTCTTGAAATTAATTAATTTATGTTTAATTCTCTTATGTATTCTCAATTAAAAAATTGTAAGCTCTGTATTTCAAATTTTTTGTATGCTATTGTTCTTGTTATGCAATAAAAAAGGGGTTAGGTGTACGCATTTAAAGCATTGCATGCAGTCTCAATTTGTATCTGCACATGGTCTGCAGACTCTAATGATAGCTGTCAACAGTTATTTCTTATTGACATAGCTTTTCTTTGCAGTGACATAATTACCTGGTGTAACATTCATACTGAAGCATTTTAGCTGTTTTCACGTCTTCATTAGTACCAAGTTGTCATGTAAAAACACAACTTTACACAACTTTTTTAAACAATACATTAGTAGGTAAGTTGATCTAACTTAAAATAAATTAAAATTAAACATGGATGGCCTATTTCTTCTTCCATACTATCAGTACACGTTACTATACCATATACTAATACTATCCACCGTTTGCTTATGGCCTATATGATGCTTTGCTTGAATTATTGCAGTAATGTCTGTTAAACTGTAAACAACAGTTTTTTTGCTAGCTTTTTTCAGTTTAAAATGCATTGAGTGCCATCCGTCTTCCAACAGCGTTTCTTGTACGTAAAGAAACGAAACCCCACAGGTGTGCGTGTCTTTGCTGAAGTGAAGTGGACAGTCAGTGGATTACTCTTTATGAAGTGCACAGGAAACCGAACACGCGCATGCGCAGAGCAGTTACAGCAGCAGACACAATGACTGAGGTAATGCTCATTAGCCGCTTTAAACTGTCCAAAGACGATGCTTTCTTTAAAAGTTTAGTGACACAGGCAAGTGTGAGCGGATAATAATGGGCTAAATGTGTTTCCCTCCTCCAGCAGGGTCCTTTCTGATGCCGTTCTAAAGTCAAATTGGCAAAGGTAGGACTCTGCTTCACTGTCACTGCATCATTTCATCTGGCTTTACGAAGAGCACAGCACTGCGCAGCCAGTCGCTCACTCGAAATATACATAGAATTATAATGTTATTTGATGCTATTTTGTGATTTTATTAACTTTATTTTCTCACATATGAATATTAAACAGTATTCACACTTAATTTAATTCAGTTCAAGTTTATTTGTATAGCGTTTTTCATAATAATTAGGCCTGTCATATCAAAGCAGCTTTACAAAAGGTGCACATTATTGCATTACAATCAATTTCTGAAAAGTTAAGGTTAGTAGTCACTATAACTTTATTATACTAATAACTTTAATTAACTAGTAGCCTAATTAATAGCTTTTAACGGTTAAATGTATTATATATAAAGCAGTTAGTTATATAGTCTTATGTGTACAGGTTCAATTAAGTGTATTTAAGTGTATTTTGTGTTGTCTCCGATGTCCTTATCTCTTCACTGGTCTTGGATAGACAAGCTAAATGTTATTACAGTAATTCTAACTGGATTAGGTTTTGTCTGATTTGTTTTCAAAATAAACTAATAAAAACTAATACAGTACTTAAGCTTTGAAAGTTGATGGAAACAAATTAATATGGTGTTCTTTCTTTAAAGAACAGTGGGTAATAAAAAAGTGCCCTTTTTGTTCTGTACAAATGGTATGATTTTAATTCTAGGTGAGCTAGGTTTTTAAGTGTTTGAATTTCATTGTATTAAATAGTAAAATATAAAACGTGGCATGTAAAAACTAATTCTGCAAAAGCATTTATTAGAACTAACTTCTAATTTCCTAAGCATTTATTTGTTACTTAGTAGTTCTGAATGTTAATTTTTTTAGTTCTCTTTAGGTTCACACTTGTGTCCAGCAGAGAAACTGCGGGTTTAGTTCATCACATTAACTATGTAGGCCTACATGTTCTGCTAAGGTTTCACAGTTTCCAAATATGTTCCAAATACACAGTGTTGTTTCAAACCAACAGCAAGCATGTCTTTGTTTATAAAATGTCTGGCTGTGCTATTACTGTATCATTAAGCTAATATTTGCACATATAAAGTGCACAATAAATTGAGTTACTGTCTCCCAAAATAAAGAACTCATTCTGGAATGAGTGCTCAGTATAGGGCTGGGCGATATGGCAAAAATGCAGTCTTGATAATAATTATCCATATTGAACGATAACAATATATATTTCATTATAAGTTGTTAATGCTTCCAGATTTAAAAGAGTACCCAAACAATGACTGAAGCCAAAAAAATTAGAGGGTCCATTAAATAGCATAACATATTTTCAAATGATACATTTTTGGTGGCCGAAAAGACACTTTAAGATTCCCATTGTTGCATATTTCTGCTGTGTAATTGGCTCTTAGATCAATATAGAGTAAAAAAGTCCTAAGCTTAAAATTGTTATTGACATAAATTTTATTGCAATTCGATATAATATCGTTTAAGCGCCCAGCCCTACCTTAGTAATTCCTGCTTTAAATCATGCACAAACCTGCATGTACAAATTTGCATAGTCTTCATTATCTGCTCAAAAAATAAGCAAAATATGTTCAGAATCTCACTGTTCCCTGCTATAAAGTATGCATTATTATGTCCGAATTTATATAGTATTAAAAAAAAAACAGAAACAACTCAACTGATGTGGGAAGGTCATGTGATAATGATAGTTATCATTAGGGAAGTTTCACAAACTACTTTCAAGAGGAGCACATGATATGATTGACTACAGCTGATCCTTATTGCTAATCATTAGCTAGCCTATCAGATCATTCTAAAACTACTATAAATATCCTGCCTAAACTTCACTCCATTGCTGCGTCCCAATCCACATACTTATACTATGACCTAAAAGTATGTACTTTTTTGTAAAGGAAAAATACATACTTTTGAGAATGTAACAGAAGAGTATGCAAGCTCTGGGACATACTGCTTCCTCATTAACAGATTGTTATGTTGCTTAGTTGTGAGCCCTGTCAATCCTCCACACATTGTCCACATTTCTGTCGTATTTAATTTCCTATCTTATTGGAAAAGCAGCAGTAGGATAATCTGTCATTCACGAATCTTTTGATGCAGAGAAATCTCCTCAGGTGTTTGGATATTTATGCATTTAGACGTTAATGTCCAAACATGTCTTTATATAAGTTCAGTATTGTTGTTGCAGATGAAATATAACACAGAAAACGTGATTTAAATATTTTTCCAGTGGGCAAGATATTAATTAACAGTCATTCAAACATCTTTACCGAAGTTTCTCTACTTGATGGTTGGTCTCGCGCGTCCATCATATTTGTAGTTTGTTTACACTTTTCACCCGTGTTTGTAGTTCTATTCGATTTCACGTCCAACACGCGTTGCACTGTGGGCAATATCAGCGGTCAGAGTATGGACGCTTCTACACTTAACATTTCGACCGGAAATAGTAAACCATCCAGAAACCTTTGGCATACTCTTTTCGACATACTATGATTTGGGACATACTAATTATATTTTCAAATACTATTTAAGATGGATAGTATGCGAATTGGAACGCCACACCTACTTTCGTTTTTGGAAAAACCTCACCCTCTATTCTTACCTTTTCCTTCTTCCTCATTCTATGATCGGGTGACACGGCGGCTCAGTGGCTGGCGCTGCTACCTCGCAGCAGGAGGGCCAAAGGTTCAAGTTCTAATTGAGCCAGTCAGCACTCCCTGCGTGGAGTTTGAATGTTCTTCTTGTGTTCGTGTGGGTTCTCACCGGGTAGTTTTGTTTCCTGAATCAATCAGAACCACCATATTAGCCAAAGTATAAACGGGGGCTCTCGAGAAATGATCTCGTATCCCTCCTAATGCTCATTGACCATTGAATATGCAGCAACCTTGGGCTCCGAGCTCAGGGTTCTCTCTTGGGACAGCATGCCAAACCTGTTATTATAGTCGAGCATTATCTAGGTGCGAACTCCTAAAATTAAATTATGATATAGGCATATTTACATAAAGTAAATGTACGTACATAAAATAGAATCAATTGTAATACATACTCGAGTAGTATATGCGATTTTGTACGCAGCTAATGTCTGTTGTAACACTATAGTTGTAGCTGAGGCCTCGTAGAGTTTTATTCATGCTATCAAAGTTTTGAGAAGGTGCTGTTTTCTTCACTGGGACAGACCAGATCAGAGCAGAGGACTCTCTCAGAAAGGCTGAGTTTAGAAAGATTGGATCCTTGAACAAACTTTTATTTCATGTCAGGATGTTGCAGTGTGTACTACCAGAAAATCAAACTCCTTTGAATTTGTAAACTGCTGTAAATTAATTGCTTCTTCTTTTAGATGTACATTTATCTCTGGTCATGTGTGTGTCCAAATTGCTGTACACATTTTGTTCATGAGTATATCAGTGTATAAGACTATGCTGTCCTCTGCTGGTCATGTAGGGTATTAAAAAAATACCTAATGATTATTAAAGATAGGTTTATATTTTACAAAGAGACCAGATTTTGAGTAGTTTAAACCAAATTGCTGCATTTGAGAAATCAGTGAAAGTGTTTAGCTTAATTTCTTATTGTTGATCAAATGTACTTGTGTAGTTAAATGGGCATGATATTAGCATTAGTTTGATTTCATAAAGGAATACAGCATTTATGCAATTACTACTAAAACAAATAGAATAAATACTGAATAAAAAAATAAGATCAAAAGGCTTTAGCAGTGGTATTCTTAAGCATGTAAATACTTTCTGATTCTGAAAGTCTGATTGTCACTTCATTCATTCTCTTATTTATTTATTTATTTTTACATAGTGCTTTCTACAAGTACAGTGATGATGCTTTTTAAAGTTTTACTCTGTTGAAATGGTGACAGGGTGGCACGGTGGCTCAGTGGTTAGCACTGTCACCTCACAGCAAGAAGGTCGCTGGTTCGAGTCTGCATGTTCTCCCTATGTCCACCTCGGTTTCCCCTGGATGCTCCAGTTTCCCCCACAATCCAAAGACATGCAGTGTAGGTAAATTGGGTAAACAAAATTGGCCGTAATATATGAGTGTGTGTGTGAATGTGGGAGTGTATGGGTGAATTCCAGTACTGGGTCGCAGCTGGAAGGGCATCCGCCGTGTTAAACATATACTGGAATAGTTGGCAGTTCATTCCACTGTGGTGACTCCTAATAAATAAGGTACTAAGCCGAAGAAAAATGAATGAATGAATGAAATGGTGACCTTGGTGGATACAACTCTCAAAATAAAGAGTGCTTTTATAAACTTATAGAAAGCGAAAAGATGTGTTTACGTCTGTGAGCTTTTACGGTTTTCTTCCACTTTTTATTTAAAGAATTTCACAAAATTTATCTTGCTGTGATGTGTACTTTGAGAAAACATCTGAAACTTTAAAACGCACAGCAGGTAAAGCCATCAAAAGATGATCGCTAGTGCCACCCAGTGGTTCCTGAGTCTTATGTTTTCCCCATTGAACTCTTTTTTTTTTCTTTCTTTTAGGCATCAAAGTTAATGTGAAAAATGCCTGATTTAAAAAGTCGAAAGGAGTTCTACAAATATCTCACTGTAGAGGTAAGAAACCAAATAAATATATTTACACTTAAGGTTTAATGACATTAAATCTTATATGGAGCAATTTTGTTTTGTAGTTAATGTTTTTTTCTGTCATTTGAGTCAAATTAAAGCATTTTAAGTATAAAGCTTAACTGTAATAAAATTTCAACTATTGGTAATTTCAGCACTGATAACAAGAAAATAAAAATGGTTCTTGATCACCAATTCATTGTGTATTTTTGATAATACAAAAGGACTAATGATGCTGAAAATGAAGCTTTGCAGCCAAGAAATAAATTGTATTTCAAAATATATTACTTTAGAATTAGTTTGATTTAATACAATTATTTAGTTTTTATTACTGTTTTTACTATATTTTTCATCAAATAAATAAATGCAGTCTTTTTAAGATACTTGTGAAGAGTTATACATATGAAGTGTTAAGATGCAAAAACCTCCAAGTGCCATTTGGAATTTTAGGCCCAATCCCAATTTTTCGGAAGCACACTTAAAACGGAGGGGTTCGAAAATTTCCCAGAATACACCTGCCACAACGGCAGTAGTGCTGAACCCGGAAGTAAGGAGACCCACAAATTAGTATTTTTTGTCATTATTATGATTTTTTTTATGACAAACAAACAAATGTTTTAATACATTCATAACCGCATTAATGTTTTACCGTCATGCTTTTTTTTTAAAAAGAGAAAAAAATAGCTAAATTTTGCAATCTATAATCCCTAATAATAACTCCTGTACAGCAGTCCCACAACATTCTGACACTCGAACACCCTGTCAGAGCAGTCAAGTGGCTGAAAATGAGCTGTTTACAGTGTCTGGGATAATGTTAATGTTGTTTTTGTGTGTTTACATAGATGAATATGGCCCCTGTGTAAATACACAGTACAGTTATAATCTTATTGCCACATTAGATTGTTATGATAGCATAATATATGTCTTATTATGAGTGATATCCTGAAGATAAACACCAAAAAATAACACAACTGGAATAACTACAACAGTCGTGATCGTCTGATCTCATATGAAGCAAGAGATCACGATGACAAATGATGATGTGTGCAGTGTTGAAGTGCTGTCCCAATTCTTAGGGGTAAGTTTTGAAGCCCTTCCCCTTAACCCTCGGTTTAAGGGGTAGGTTACAAAAATAGAATTGGGATTGGGCCTTAATCTACAATGAGCAGTTTTCTTAGCCTTAGATGTTTATGTTCAGTTATTTCATGTTAAAAGCGATGAAAATAACCTATTCTTTGCCATAAAAATTAAATTACTGAATCAAGATATAGGAGCCTGGCGAAAATGCATATTTAAAGGTGCAGTATGTAAGTTTGACACCCAGTGGTTGAACTAGGTATTGCACTCCTGAATCAAAACAAACTCAAGAGCAGGTTGCCAGATTGAAGACAGGAGCAGATAGATAGTTCACCTCAGATCTTGAAAATAAAATAAACGGTCTGAAATTGAACTTTAGAACTAAAAACATATCAGTGATTTAGCATGTACATTTAATACTGTTAAAGAAGGTTAATATGTATTAAACAGATTATAAACCTTACCATTTCGTGAGTGAGTGCATATTCTGTGCTTCTGAATGGCTGTATTTAAATTCCGATTACAATGTAACCTGCTCACCTAATGTTTACGTTTGTGATATTTATATAATTTGCTAATTAATAACCTCATGTGGAACTGAATCTGTCTCATTTCGGAGTCTGCTACTGTCCACCGGAGGTCGCATTTCGGTCACGGATGCATGCTTTCAGAGCCTTTTGAATTACTGAATGAATGAAATGCGGTTTTCCACCAAGGCAACCTGGGGTGTTGAAATATAATTAGCTAAACTGGCATTGGGCAGGTTAAAATTACCAAAACAAAAACAGCTGCCTGGCATGGAAAACACATTTTCAAAGCAGAATATCTGACCGATATCTGAACACAAGTATGTTCACTTGGCATGTTTTTTTTTAAATATCTGCAAACATATTGTGGTAATTTTATGCTTAAGAAGAGTCAAAAACTTACATACAGCACCTTTAAGAAGAAAATTTCAGCTGCCACTTAGAGGTTTTTGCATCTGAACACTTCACACACACACACACACACACATATATATACACACACATACAGTGTTTCCTCTAGGATTTTTTTCCAGCTGTGGCAGCAGGTCTTTTACACAGATCTACCAACTACCTATGACGTTATTTCAATGACAAATATCGTGATCGCAGTATTACAAGTTGAGATCGCATTTATGTAATGAGAGCATGCAAATCTATTTGCTTGCGTGCCGTTTTCCTCCGTTCGTGCACACCCTCAAATATACACTGCTCAAGTGCAGAGTTTCTTGTGCACTCTCAAATAACGCTGCTGAAGCGCGATTTGGTGCGTTTTTGTAACAAGTATGTCTCCAACATTTATTAGATTTGCTAGGAATATTTATGAATGTCTCAAATAGACCTACCGAGCGGCATTAATGCGTCCTGAAGTAAAGTGAAACGGCCATAATCTCCAGCAAGATAAAGTCATTGTACACAGAGCCATAGTCCTTTATCTATAAAGTATAATTATGGAAACTGTGTTCTTCTTAACTGAAAGCTACGTCTGTTTGCTGGCCTCACCAGTCCAGCACCAGTCAGTCAGTCTGCATGTCACCTTAAAGGGTTAAACAAATGACGCACAGCACTACTACGGTTAAAGAAAAGTTTGCATTGTTAGAATTCACTTACCTTTTAATACGCTTTGGTGCGATTATAACCCGTTATTTTAAAAAAGCTACGACTAAATGTTTTGGTGTGGCGCACCGCCATGGAAGAATGAATGTAGCCGAAACCATATATATATATATATATATATATATATATATATATATATGCATACATACAAACAAGTACACTCACTTTTGAAAATTAGAATTTTTATCAATTTCTCATTGAATATAACCAATATTTTTGGTGCATTTAAACAAAACAAGTTATTTACGTTAAAATAAGAGTTTGGTCACCTAACATATTTAGCAATAGAAAGATAATACATTCAAACAAGTTAAAAACAATATATTTTTTCTTCAGATTTTTCCTGTTTATTAAAATTATATTTAATGTTTTTCCCCAATGTATTAATTTGGGTGTACTTAATTTTGGACTGTGATTTATTTATTTTTGTTAGATTAATTCCAGTTTTGGCTTCATACAGACTAATCTAACGTATATGCACAAAATAGCGGCCTATAAAAAATATAAATTTAAAATAGAGATCTGTGAGGGGTGTACTTATTTATGCCAAGCTCTGTATACATAAATATATATGCTTATATTAATAATAAATAAAAGCAAGCAGGGGAAAATGTCTAGGTTAAATTTTCAAGCCGAGAGCTGAAAGTGAGGAATGTTTAATCATGGTCCATTTTCACAGTAAGGCTCTCTAATAATATCATAATTGTCCTCTTTTGAAAAATACAGACTGTAGAAGGTGTGAATTGATCCTCCTACTTCCATCTCTCCATTTAGCACTGTGTGTTGAATATAACCACTGCAATTAAAGACACTTCTAACAATCCTCACTCTCAACAGCGGTGAGAATGGCCGGGTTATCTCTAAGGCTTATTCAAATGCTTTGGGATGATTTTCCTCTTGTTTTGGGACTTTTCCTTTCTAAGCTGAAACTGATGAACATTTTTGATGGATGCTGAGAGATTGTTTGCCTCAGGGCTGTCAAACCACAATAAACTACAAACCCTTGCCATTATGTTATTCAGACCTCATAAGAGAACACAGTTACAGTACAGACAGCTTTACAGGATACAGTTGTGCCTTTAAGGACTAGTTCACCCAGAAATGAAAATTGGAGAGGGGTCTGGATGCAGACCTGGTGCGTTTGCAAGTCGAGCTGCATGCAATGCTTTTAATGCTCAGACTTAACCCCACCCCTAACCCTACACCCCACAGTGATGTCACTAGCTCTAATTAAGTGCATGCGTCTGACGTTGCAAGTCTTGCATAATCAGGGCTGCATCCAGATACTATTGGACAATTCTGTTATCAATTACGCATCCTCATGTCATTCCTATCCTAAGACCATCTCCAGAACACATATTAAGATATTTTAGATGAAACCTCCATAGACAGTAAGGGTTTGAGACGTTAAAGTCTGCATAGTAAAATTATTTCTGCTATTGTCTGCTTCTGCTGGATTTAATTCAGCAACCAATCGCTCTGGATTCACTCTTTGTTCACTCTCTGTCCTTCTAAAATTGTTTCCTTCCCAACCCGACCATTCTCATTTTCACAATCTTGCATTTAAAATTTCATAAACCAATTTTAGTTGCCAGTGATGCTGTAAAATTTATAAGTGCTCTGTGAATGAACAATTACAACTCTGCTAAAGTTTTACAACACACTTGTAATCACTAGTTTACAATTATTATTATAATTGTCATTATTATGGTCGTAATGGTGGTGTAGTGGGAAGCATGATCGCCTTACAGCAAGAAGGCCGCTGGTTTGAACCCCGACTGGGTCAGTTGGCATATCTGTGTGGAGTTTGCATGTTCTTCTCATGTTCATGTGGGTTTCCTCCGGGTGCTCCGGTTTCCCCCACAGTCCAAAGACATGTGCTAAAGGTGAACTGAATAAGCTATATTGGCCATAGTGTGTGTGTGTGTGTGTGTGTGTGTGTGTGTGTGTGTGTGTGTGTGAATGCAAGAATGTATGGGTGTTTCCCAGTGTTGGGTTGCGGCTGGAAGGGCATCTGCTGCGTAAAACATATGCTGGATAAAATGGCAGTTCATTCCACTGTGGGGACCCCAGATTAATAAAGGGACTAAGCCGAAGGAAAATTTATGAATGAATTATTATAATAATAATAATAATAATAATTATTATTATTATTATTATTATTATTATTATTATTATTATTATTATTATTATTAATCCTGCATCGCAAGGATTAATATTAATAATAGGATTATAATAATAGGATTCCACCTGGTCATGTGGTCGGAACAGTCTTGGGAATGCAGATCTCTAGTTCAGAGTCCATAAAACAAAGCAAAAACATTAAACAAACATTTGACTTCAGTGCTTCCACTTGTAATCAAATGAAGCTCCAAGAACACTTTTGAGCACCAAAAAACTGTAAAAGCAACTACAGTATGTTCACCCTTTCATCAGTGAACAAATGTACTGTCAAATCACAGCACTACAGCACTTGCATGTTTCGCTTTTGACTCTAATGATAACATATTGTAATGCAATGCCTATAGTAAACACACACCCTGACCTGTAGTGATGCTCGGATGGCGGTTATATCCACAGGCACTGCGGATAATCCGCGGGTCGGGTAATAAAAAAATACATTATGATTAGTTGCAGGTGGGTCACGGGTGGGTCCAGTTGGAGTAGTTAGAGGATTCATCAGAGGAAAATCTTCTATCGTTCTGGGAGAAACGAGGTCTCTTATTTACACGACTGCAGTGCCTTGCAAGGAGAAGCTTGTGCATTCCTGCAACAAGCGGTGCGAGCGAACGCTCATTTAGTGCAGCTGGCCGTGTTTTGGAGGTGAGGCGAAATCGCCCAGATCCAGGCACAGTAGATGCTTTTCTGTTTTCTGCAAAGAAAAAGACCAAGTGAACATAACATAGCTGTCGTTTAATGGGACTGTAGTGGGACATTCACATTGACTCCATTGTAAAGAAAGCCCAGCAGAGACTGTACTTCCTTCGTCAGCTGAGCAAGTTCAACCTGCAACAGGAGCTGCTCGTACAGTTCTACTCAGCTGTCATCCAATCCATCCTCTGCACTTCAATCACCGTCTGGTTCAGCTCAGCTGCCAAAACTGACCTCCGTAGACTACAGCGAATAGTCCGGACTGCTGAACGAATTATTGGCACTACCCTTCCTACACAAGAACTGTACTCTTTCAGAGTGCGTAAAAGGGCTCGTAAAATCACTCTGGACGACTCACACCCAGCACACTACCTGTTCGAACTGTTCGTTCTGGTCGGCGCTACAGAGCACCAAGCACAAAAACAGCCAGATACAGGAAAAGTTTCTTTCCTCAGGCCATCTACCTCATAAACAGTTAAATATTCCCCTACTGTGCAATAAACGTGCAATACTTTCTCATACGCACTTGTACACAGCACCTTATAACCTGTATATTTACAACATATCTGTACATACAACTCAACATCCAGATCTTTTTGACTAACTACATCTCTGTTTAATGTTTATTGCCTTTTCTTTTCTTGTATTTAATTTTGTGTTGTCACTTGTCACTTTATGTACACTGGAAGCTTCTGTTGCCAAAACAAATTCCTTGTGTGTGTGAAGCACACTTGGCAATAAAACTGATTCTGATTCAGATTCTGGTTTAGGCTGAAGTGGCACCGTTTTTGTTACCTTTTTCCTGTAGCATATATGTAAAAGCTGAATCTGCTGTTAATAACGAACGATCCACGGTGACCTATCATCATGCTTAAAACAAAGAATTAGAATTATTAAAGTGACAATTGGGTGCAGATAGGGTGCAGATATATATATCAGCGAAAATAATATGTGCGGGCGGGTGGCAGATGGATGATTAGAATGAAGGAGCGGATTCGGGTAACATTTCAGCTGATCCGCGCATCTCTACTAACCTGACATGGAAGAGAAGATTTTTACAATTTTTGGCACACAAAAGTGTATGAATACAGTTAACACTTGAACCGTATATATGGAGGAATGGAGAGCTCTCGGATTTCTTCTAAAATATCTTAATTTGTGTTCTGAAGATGAATGAAGTTATTGTGGGATTGGAACAACATGAGAGTGAGTAATTTATAGCATCATTTTCATTTTGAGTTTAAACTAGCTCTTTAAATATAGATTTTTGCTCAAGCACAAGGATGTACAGTACCTGCTTAAGTGACAAGCTAATAATAAAATTTTTGGCACAATTTGCCTGAGTAACTACAGATTCTGTTGTACATCAGTAAGTTTCCTGAGGATGCTGCATGAGGAAGTTGCCCACATGTTCAGCAGTAGAGGAGGTGTTACTGTATATAGGAAGAGTGTTTAACTTTCTGCCGCAGAACTGATGTGTGTGGGCCAGACTAACATTTACTGAGGTCCTGGTGCCTCCACAGAGGTTTAAATCACTGCATTAACACCCAGAGATGCCGCATTCCACATCCCTCAGAGCCAAACACACACAAACTCAAAATGTATTGTCAAAAAAGCTGCATTTTTGGTCATCACATAGACTCTAATTGTGAATTAGAAAGATTTATCGCATTTAAGTGTGTGATCATCAGACCTCTCCACAAACAAGGAGAGGGAGGAAATCACAAGATATTGTCTCAGAAAAATAATTCCAGAAATTTCATTTTGCATGATATTGGCATCAAATTCAAAACATATACTTAGGAGATATGTAGCTTTTGACCTATTACTTTTCTATTACCAATTACTGACCTATTTCACATCTTTGTTTATGGTTTATGAAATAATAAAATGTTTAGTGCTGTGCAATTATTTTTTCACATTACTTAAGCATCTATAACTTTTTTATTTTGAGCATTATAAACTCTAGATGATGGATAATTAAGCCCAGAGTGTCTTCTTTCCAAAGGTACATAAACTGAATGTAGACCAAATCATTCAGCAACTATTAATGTTTTAGTTTGGGATGGTCGTTTTTGAGAAAGTGCCTCTGATGTTGAGGGAAAGAAGGACACCGATATAATCTCAGAAAACTTTTTACAGAAATCTCATTTTGCATGCTACCTTGATCAAATTTGAAATATAAACTCATGCGACACTTGGCTTTCAAGTCATATATATTTTTAGGACATTACATTAATGTTTTCCTGTGTTTGTATATGGAAAAACAAATATTGAGCACAATACAACACATTTTTCTCATGACTTCATAATGTATAACTTTTTATATTTTTTAACATGTAACTTCCTTTTACCACAGTAAAGCTCAAAGTGTCTTCTTTCCAATGATACCCAGTTTGTGTTTGTAGCTTACTGGAGTCAGGAACTGTTACTATTTAAAGTTAGGTAGGTGTAAATCCCCAAAATTGAGTGCTGGCTAACAGGTTAAGAGATTTATGTTTAAGATTGCATGGGTTGGATTAATAATTATGGTCTCAAATGCTACTCCATCTGACAGCTTGTACTGCATGCTGCTGAATTACATTTTTTTACCTCCATAAACAACACTGAGAAAAATATGGCGATGATTGTATGTAATGATGAAGTAAAATAACATAGAAGGAAAGCAGTATATTCTGTCATTTATTCTGTTTTACAGCAGTCCCTCAACACTCACTTTATTCACAATGCAGACAAACACCAGCACAAAACAGTAACTGGTATCTCAAGACAGATAGGATTACTTTTAATGTGTATATGCCTTTTCAATTTATATACAGTATTAAAAATGTTGCAAGTTGCTCTATTTTAGCCAAAGTGGAACGAACTGCCAAATTATCCAGCATATACTTTACACAGCAGATGCCTTTCCAGCTGCAACCCAGTACTGGGAATACCCATACACTCTCACATTCACACACATACACACTATGGACAGTTTGGTTTATTTAAATCACCTATAGCGCATGACTTTGGACTGTGGGGGAAACCGGAGCACCCAGAGCAAACCTAAGCAAACACTGGGAGAACATGAAAACTCCACGCAGAAATGCCAACTGACCCAGCTGGGACTCGAACCAGCGACCTTCTTGCTGTGAGGCAATAGTGCTAACAACTGAGCCACCTTGTCGTCCTTTGTACGGAATTGTTTATGTAATTTATATTTTAATAATTTTAATAACAGAGCAGCCCCAGAAAATGTGATAGTGATTTACATTTTGATTTCCAAATTTTCTCCAACATGTAGACAAATGTTCAGCCTGATGTGATTTCTGGGAGGGTGTGATAAAATACCTTACTAAACTCTTCCAACCAAACTCCCTCCATTTCTGTGATTTAGAACATTTCCATTGATACCTCCATTTTTTTGGTGTCATCAGTTAACAAAACCCATCGTTTTTGGTGGATTTTTTTATTCAGAGATAGCATTAGAATTGTGTAATGGTGATAGCTTGTTTGCAGAATAATTCCTAGCTAAACTTAATGAACCTTAACAGGCCCTGATTAATTTTTAATTATTCGTTTCAATGATACAAGTTTACAAACACACTCCCTGCTGCACTGAGCTTGTCAGAAGCCTCTTGAGAACTTAATTTAATGCATGGAGCGCAGCAAAGCATCTTCAATTCCCTCCACGAAGCGGCAGTGTTTACTGCTGTCTGAAGGGATCACGGTTATAAGGGAGTGTGCTGAATTAGCTTTTGTTGTTAGTCTGTAATGAAATGCTTGGTCATCTCTCCCCGTGGGCACGTCCTCATTAATCTGAAGGGCTCAGGCTGGCACAGGGCCACAGAAATGAAAGCGAAGTTTGCCGCACCACGGTTTTAAGCCACGCGGATGTCTGCAAATATTTGCAAGAGTTCCGAGATGCTTTGTTGAGATCAGTCTGGTGATGAGGATTCACAGAGAGTTTGGGCTTGAAACATTCATGCTAAGAAGGAAGAGCACTTGACAGCATTTATCTTCCGGTGGATCTTGTTTCAAGTATAGTTTCTGCATCATTTATTTAGTTTTTTGTGATGCAGGAACAGATTCTGAATTAATAGATTGGTTGTTTAGTACAGCGTTGAAGTTGATATTGAAACTGTAGCTGGCCTAAAGATTAGATTTAATATTATTTTATATCATATGCAGTAGTGGAAAGAGTACTGAAAAATCATACTTAAGTAAAAATACCATTACTTGCCAAAAATGTAGTGTGAGTGAGTAATATTTATAACAGGTACTTTTACTCTAAAGTATGAGTAAAAAGTAGACCTTTCAAAAGTACTCATGAGTTTTATGTTTATTATGCTGATGCATTTACATGTAATTTGCTAATGTGTGTGTGTGTGTGTGTGTGTGTGTGTGTGTGTGTGTGTGTGTGTAAACGTAACATTCTGTAGTGCATTTAGTTATTGCCCAGCAGGCACATGTCATAAGATGTTAATATTAGGTTAGATTTAGGTTGTGATGTCAGGTGACCAAAATTCAATGTCTAGCCAGAATCTAAGGACAAAGTTATTTTGTCTTTATGTCCAATAATGACATCAAATGACGTTGATATTTGGTTGATTTTAGATTGTTAGAAAGTGGACGTTGGACATTGAGGTAGGTCTGACATTGGGTTCTGACATCAACCTGATTTTGATTCTCCACCAATCAGCTGGTGTGTGGTGTGCAGTCTGGCTGCCGTCACATCATCCAAGTGGATGCAGCACACTGGTGGTGGATGAGGGGATTCCCCCCAATGTGTAAAGCGCTTTGAGTGTCCAGAAAAACGCTACATAAATGTAAGGAATTATTATAAATTATTATTATTATTATTATTTCCAAACAAAATGCAACATCCCCACAACATTAGGGTGCAATGTCAATCTGAC
The DNA here is from genome assembly GCA_903798205.1 of Danio tinwini. Taxonomy (NCBI): domain Eukaryota; kingdom Metazoa; phylum Chordata; class Actinopteri; order Cypriniformes; family Danionidae; genus Danio; species Danio tinwini. The sequence continues at coordinate 11,769,674 of CAIGQZ010032287.1, read as the reverse complement.
GGCAGGTTGACAACTTGTGCCTGCTGAGTGTTTAAGGCCATTTCGGTCATCATATACAGTAAATATCTGTCCACTTCTCATCAGTGACATGCATCTAAACCGTCTCTGGGTCAATGCGTGTAAAGATTTTGACCATCTTGGACACTTTTTATGCTTCTAGTTTGCTGCAATGTAAAGCGCCTATGTCTTAAGGTAACTAATTATGATGCAAATTACCTTCAATGTGTGATTTGATTGGACAGGAATCACAGGACTGATTTTTCTAATCCCTATAGACAAGAAAAAATTAAGTAGTGACTGCAGGTTGAAGAAAAGTAGTGGAGTAAAAGTTCCAATACTGCACTAAAAATGTACTCAAGTGAGAGTAGAAGTACACATTTCTAAAACTACTCAGTAGATTACAATTTCTGAGACAAATTACTCAATTACAGTAACTTGAGTATTTGTAACTCATTACTTTACAGCACTGATCATATGTGACCCTGGACCGTTCATACGGTCATGGAAGACCTGGAAAAGTCATGGAATTTTGACATAGCATTTTCCAGACCTGGAAAAGTTTTAGAAAAACCAACAAAGTTTTGGAAAAAGTCATGGAAATTAGTTGAACAAATATCTGTATACTTGAATTAGGGCTGCATGATATTAGAAAAATCTGACATTACCATATTTTGTATTTCTTTGATATATATTGCAATGCGAACACAATTTCACCACATGATTTAACAGGTTTATTTGGATTGATTGGGGGGATTTTGTAGAGGAGTGAATCTCCAATAATATATAATAAATAAAGCATAGATAAATAAAATATAGTAAAGATAAAAGTAAATTAGTTTTCAGGTATTCACTATTCAGGTACAGATATTGAATAATCAACCATGCATAGTCTTCATCGTATATTATTTAATCTTTATTAAAGTTACAAAACATTTCTTGTGGCCGGATGTTTTAAAATTTTAAATATTGAAATGTTCACACAGTCACAGGCCTTAAAGAGTCAGATTACTCAAAGATTAAAATGTATTCACTATTTACTCACACTTTCAATACTCTACAGTAGGTGTTATTAAATTATATTCTTTTTGTGTTCATTTAAAAAAGTAAACTCAAATATTTAAAACAAGTGAAGGGTGTAATGTAAATGGTAAGTCATTTTTGGGTGAACTATCTCTTTAAATATGCATGCAGATGATAAACTTTTACTCCATTATGATTAAACTATTTATTAATCTATAATCCCAACATTGCATAGCACTAACAATGTGACAGCATGTTTTTGGCCAAGGACAGAAAAGAAGACAACAAACCTATATTCAAGTTAGGGCTGCACAATATATTGTTTCAGCATCGATATCGCAATGTGTGCATCGCAATGTGTGCATCCGCAATAGTCACATCGCAAGATATAAGCATTTTGGCTGGTTGAAAAAAAAATTAAATTGTGGTTTTCTTAAAAGCAGTGTTCGACTATAAGGATGACCTAATATTAGTGCAAATGTGATCTTAGAATCGAGAAACAGCATGACAAAAATAATAGCGTTCGCGGGAGCAATAGAAAGCGGGAATAATAAATGAGAGGATGATCAGTCGCGCTAACAGCTGATGTCATGCGCGCAACTAAGACGCGTACGCTCTCCTGTTTTCTAGCTTAAAGCAACAGTGCCTGAAACGCAACTGTGATCGGTTCTCTTTCATATAGACTAGACAAAAAGTTATGCTCATGCACCCACAGTCTTGCTGCTTTCAAGAGCTCCAATTATGTCTTTTTGTAAGCAGCACCGGTTGCTTTCGCTTTGAACAGATTATTAATTGGCCTTAACCGTGTGATCATCCTTTCAGTATCACACACAGTATTTTTTCACCTGCTTTCTTTTGCCTACGGTTATTTTTGTTAATATGGTTTATCACTTTTTTACAACCACATTGCTTTTATATGAGATTAACTCTCCATGTATCTAAATCAAGTAATTTTTGCATGTCAAAGTCAAATTTATGCATATAAAAATATTTTCCCAACAACAAAATTGTGGCTAGTGAAAATGCAGAGTGGCTAGTAACGTTGTAAAACTACTAGCCACTGTGGCTGGTGATCAAAAAAGTTAATGTCAAGCCCTGCCCATATCTCACAGAGAGACCTGGTGCAGTGCAATCTGAGATGCATCCAATGCTTTTTAATGCGCTCACCTAACTCATCCCTAACCCTACCCATCACAGTGATGTCACTCACTCCATTGAGTGCATTGTGTCTGACATTGCATCGCTGAGTGATGCAATCTCAGCTTGCATCTTAAAGGCTGCATCCAGATACTATTGATCCCACTTTAAGACCACCAGAATTGTTCTTGGATACATTATAAACACAGTAATGCAAGTACGTAGTAGTTAAGGCCAATTTACATCAAGTGTGACCACTATCTCTTTAAGACACCTTGAACCTGAAGATTTTGTGCTCCAGGGTCACACACTGTAAAAAATGCAGGGGTTCCACACTATTAATTCATGTTGTCCCAACACAAATTGATTAGGTTAACTTAACACTTTTAACAAATTTATGTGGATTGAACATAAAATTAAGTTGTCCCAAAGAAATATCAAGAAATGTGTTGTTTCAGCTCATTTTAATAAAGTAGTTTGAACAAGTAAAAAAACAATCGTTTTTTTTGTGTATGATTTTGCTATATACCCTGTATGAATATTTTCACTCATAATAATTCATCAACAAAAATGGGATCAAATGCAAAACTATAAAGTTGCAAGGGATGATCGGGGTGGTTGCTGGGTGACTTGAAAAATTATGTTGAAAAAAATAAAATCATATTATTTTTAAATAAACTTCTACGCTTTGCATTAGTGAGTGGCAAAGTTGCTCTTTTTCTAATCGCCACCAGGTGGCTCTTCACTGCACTATTTTCACACTATTGAGAGCAAGTATTTCATATTTCATTTCTCATGTTCCTTTCTAAAGACTAACTCAACTAAAACATGCTATCAGCTTTAAGTGATGACTACAATATGAACAGACAGTAATTTCACCTTGATCCAGAGAGCTCCAGTACACTAATAATAATGCACTACTGCTTCTCAAAACATTCCTCTTAATCTACATAAGACTGTGTGAGTGAACCATTCGCACTTACGTTTTAATAAGTGTAATGTAAAGTCAGCCAGTCATTATTTCAAAACTACCCCAGATAGACTCCACTGCATGTGTCCTGATCAAGTGTCTTGGTTTAATTTGCAATAATGAGCTGCTGGTTGTACTTTATCCCTTATGCAATTGTCTAATCGAGACTCTTGAAATGATTTAATTAATTAAAGACTTGATGGAAGACAAAAACAGAACAATGTGCCATATTGGTGTTCCCAGAACATACATATGAAGCTCTGAACTGTAGATTAAATTAATATTTGGAAGTAGAAGTGCTGATCGTATTCTGCCAAATGCTGCTCTACTCTGCCTAATTATTTGTTTGTTTCGAAATCAACGAGCATGGCAGATTAAATATTATCTGAACATAATGCTTGACTTGGTGTTTCATTAAAATATTCAAATCTAAATTATGAAATAGCAGTTTCTGAAGGCGTAGCACATAATGCTGTCACATCATTAGATTCCCAGGAGACGTAACATAACCTGTTAACATAACAAATGTCTGATTAAATCAAAACCAGCATTAAAATTTACCCTCTATAAAATATATTCATCACATGCCCTCACAAAACCTTCTTGCTTAACAAAAGAGGAGGCAAATTTCTCATAGGAAGTTCTACTTTCTCGTTTTTTACATTTTTATAAGGCTGGTGGTGGTATTATTCTCTGTGACATTCATAAAAGAAAAGCAATTCCTTGAGCGAGGCTGCTGTCAGAGATAGAGAGATGTGTACAGTATAAAAGGCCTGCCTCCCTGTCTTCCCTTCCTTATTTCCTGAATGATCTGCATTAATATTGAGTTTACTGCTTCATTACTCCTACGCCTTTATATGGAAAAGTGGATGATTAAAGTGCTCTGTGAAGCATCTGTCTTAAAGCCATGGAGTCATTTAAAAGAATCATGAGCTATATGAATAAGTGATAGAACCACCGTCAAGCAAGATTGCCAAACTATTAGAGGGAAAAAGAGGGTTCTTGTTCTTTACTTTCTGCAAAAACTGTAGACTTTAGTACATGATACTGAGCTTAGTATACTCATAGAGACCAAAAACTTGTCAGATATTTATTTACTATTAATGAACAGAAGATTCATACAAATGGAGCCACAGAACACAAAATTATGACGATCTTATCAAGCTAAAAGACAGGATCACTTGTTTTTCAGCCTAGACTCTCAGCTGGAGCCAAACATCTGCTGCGCTTCATTTCTGATGAAATCTGTTTATAAACAAATGTGAGTCAATGGTTCAAGGATCCATTCATTAAATTCATTCTTCCATTCTAAATAAATTAACTATTTTAAACGAATTGTATATGAACCACTTATCAATAGCCACTCATTAAGAAACTTAGGAATGGGTTGAAAAATGTTCTCTCCGTTAAACAGAAATTGGGGAAAAAATAAACAGGGGGGCTAATAATTCTGATGTCAACTGTGTGTGTGTGTGTGTGTGTGTGTATATATATATATATATATACTGTATATTTGAAGTCAGAATTATTAGCCCTTCAGAACTATTAGCCCCCCTGTATATTTTTCTCAAAATTCTATTTAATGCAAAGAAAATTTTCAACACATTTGTAAACATAATAGTTTTAATAACGCATTTCTAATAACAGATTTCTTTCATCTTTGTCATGATGACAGCAGATAATATTTAACTAGATATTTTTCAGGATACCAGTATTCAGGTTAAAGTGGCATTTAAAGGCTTAACTAGGCTAATTGGGTTAAGTTAGTGTTATTAGGCAAATCATTGTATAATGATGGTTTGTTCTGTTGCCAGTCAGGAAAAAAAATATTGTTTAAAGAGGCTAAGAATTTTCACCATAAAATGTTTTTTTTTTTCAATTAAAAACTGCTTTTATTCTAGCCGAAATAAAATAAATAAGACTTTCTCCAAAAGACAAAATATTATAGAAAATACTGTGAACATACTGCTCTGTTTTGTGTACATGTATGCATACTGTATACAGTCCTAAGCAAATCTATTATACAAATATAGAATATAGAAATATAGACTTATATAGAAATATAGACTATACATAACCTGAGAAACAAAGTGTTTTTATCGGGCAAATAAACTTCATGTCTTTAGAAACTCAATTTTTACAGTTTTTGTATACCTAAATTTGAGCCAGCACATTTTATTTCTCTCAGGAACCAGAAAATAATAAAGGGCACCTTCATTCAATAAAAGTAATTTTTTCAATCAAGTTCTGCGAGTAAATATTTGTACTATTTTATTACTATATAATACTTACTTCCAGGGCCGTTTATATCGAAGTTGATATTTAGCCCACCATGTTGGTGTTTTCTATTTTTTACGAGGTGGGTAATTAGCCCAATGCTCAACCCCCAACCTGGAGGACCAGGACATACAAACATACATTATGGACAATTTAGCTTACCCAATTCACATATAGCACATGTATTTGGACTTGTGGGGGAAACCTAAGCACCCAGAGGAAACCTACGCGAACAAGGGGAGAACATGCAAACTGATCCAGCCAGGGCTCGAACCAGCCGCCCACCATGCCACCTCATTACTATATAATATTTGTACTATATTAAAAAACTAAACAAATCTTTATTTTACAGTACATTTGAAAATGAATGTACAAAAAACTCCCTAGATATTAGGACTGCACAATATTAGAAAAATCTAAAATTACAATAATTTCACAAACGTATTTAAATAACTCTATTTAGAAAGAATTCATAATTGTACATTAATTAAGGCATTTTGGTATGGAAGATCATAAAATATAAACAAGTTTCAAGAACAAATTAATAACATAGAACTAAAATACAAATGAAATAGACAGTGCTTTACAATTTTATTACTATTGATTAATTTATTTACATAAATTATATAATAAAATGCAAAATACCACAGTATAGTTTTTATTGTGTAAATAAATACATATTTGTTAAAGCGACAAACCCAAATTTTGGTGTCCAAATGGTTTCAATTTGAATGAAATCTTACATATCCAAATGAAAATCTCTAACTTTAACTTTTAGGGTTAATTGTTGCAATGATTAACACAAATCACATGTGTTCTGAACTCTGTGGTTCCTGGTTAATAATCCCAACTCGACCTTGAAGACTTGCTCAATTTTTACAACGATGCTGAAGGGATACATTATGCATCTCTACAAGATATAGTTACAAAAAGAAAACAATCTTCCCCACGTAAAGTTCATACCTCTGCATGTAACCTCATTTTGACCTTGTTTCGTTACCTATGCGGAGTCATCTCTGTATTTTGTTCCTAAAAGCTGCTATTTCAAACGTTTGATGTTTCAGGCAGACTGTGCTAATTGACTTTAATCAAACATGCAGTCTTTATAGTTGAACCATTTCATTTGGCTGAAGGAGGCCCTCAAACACTAATTAACTGCTCTCGCTGGCTGTTTACCAGAAGCACTTTCTAGAAAAATCCAATATACGAGCTTTCATTTCATAATACAATCTCATCCAAAGCTGCTCTCATATTGACGATGACTTTACAGCCCACCAGCAGCTTTCTGGTGTTTATTTAAAGAGATATAAAAAAGAGGAAAGGTCCATATCAGAGTTATTAGGGGATTTTTACACCTGGTAACGTGTAAAAGGTAGTGTTTTTTTGTGATCGCATAGTTATCCGATTGTGAAAAGGACAGGTGTAAATGCAACACAGGCTCATTGAGTATACATTTTGGAGAGCACGAATTATGTAGCCAGAGGCATGTATGGCATGGTATGATGCCGCCGACGCCAGTTTCTTTTCGCACTTACCAGCTGACCGCTTACCTCTGTATGGACGGCTTTTCCGCTTTTACCAGTTTGCTTAGTGGCTCGTCACGTACGTTGGCAAACTTGGGACGCAGAGCAGTTGATTGTGACAACTGGGTTCGAGTCCGATAAAGAACAATTCCAGAAAGCAGGTAAAACAAAATTAAATAAACAAGTGAGCATGTGGTAAAATCTGAAAATATGGTAAAAACCAGGCTGCCGCGAGGGTTTTTGTTGTTCTGTATTGCTTTTGAAAACAGTTGGTTGGGTTTAGGGAAGTAAGTGGGAGCTGGTCAATCTGTGCTTTTGAAAACACTATCGGTTGGGTTTAGGGAAGAAGGAGGGTGGGTCAGTCGATCGGTTAGTCAATCAGTAGACAGCAGACTCTGGGGGATTTACACAAGAACAGCACGCGCAAATGGCACTCTCGAGATAAATTTGTGATCCCAAAAAGCGTACACAGCGGCCTCTGGTGGATTCGCAAAACCAAAAATGTACCTCCTGGAATGTATTTTGCGCTCTACAGAATGTATACAGGGGTACATATCCACAATGAGCCTGGGTTAATGCCCTCCGAAATGCATTCAAGACAAATATAAATCCAATCACTCAGACCACTTCAGGAGGTGGTCTTGAAAGCATTCCAGATGAAACTGGATGGGTCGAAATGCATGTGATTTTTACAACCGCTTATGCAAATTTGACCCCCCACACACACACACACACACAATATAAAAAACAAACATGATAGCACATGTTTTGTATTTGACCATCATATACAAGGACAAATGCATAAGCAATGGAAGGCCACATCATAATAAAAAAATCTGAATTGTGTTTTGAACTGAACCTAAACTGGCACACTCAGAAGAACCATAATATTAATATTACATCTTAAAAAAGGGGTAAAATAGGTGGCCTTTAAAGTTTGAGATGTTTGTTTTGTTTTATTTACAATTTTTCGTTTCATTTTATTTTTGATTGTGAAATAATAAAAATTAAGTTGTTCAATTAATATTTATTTCAGGTGGCAGCATTAAAAACAAAGACACAGCATGTTGTTCATATCTCTGTAAAAAGAGTGGAATAATAATCATAGAAAAATATAGAGTTTTGTTCACTTACAAAGGCACATTGTTTTGTTTTTGGGAGATTATGTTATACAGAAATAATTTAAATCCTTGACAGTTTTGAAAGATGTCAGCCTTCTGCGCTTGTAATGATGTTTTACAGCCTGCATATAAAATAGTTTGAATGCCAAATAAGATACGTAGCTTACGTTTCTGTAATTGATAATATTAATGAGTTAAAATGTGGTGTAACTAAAGCTTTATTCAACATAACCTATAATTAAATTTGCAACAGCGTGGGATTTGAAGATGGGAATCATATCTGTCTAGTTGAGATGCATTCATGTGGTTAGATATAAACAAAACCATTTTCAGAAATCAGATCATAAAAAAGCATTACATGACCAGGTGTAAACAGGCAGGTAGCATTGAACAGTATTAATGATTTTTGTGTGTAAATATCATTAATGTAAAAAGGAACAAACGTTTTTTCCTCCATACTGTCTAGTAGTGTTAATTTTTATCTAGAAACTGCAGTCAAACATATGTTTAAATGAGTTTTTGCATTTTCACAAAAATGTAGGCAGAAGCATGTATTCAAAACTGCTTTATTAAGTTGCTTTTAAAAATGTTCTGTTTTATTTAAGCAGTGCTAAAATGTGCACAAAATGTCTGCTTTAATGGTTAAGTGAAGCACTGTAACATCTTCATTAGGACTCTGATTTATTGGTCTGAGGGATTGGTTACTCAATCTAGGTCAGTTGGTTCCTCAGGGTGTTTCTGAACTGTAAAAATCAAGAATAAGCTTTCCATTTTCAGTGATGTATGATATACAGAACATGCGCATGGTTAGCAACACATCCCCAAGATCATCAATCATGTTCCTGAACTCCAAGAAATTGTGTTAAGACAACACACAATATATAGTGCTTATTTATAGTGGTAAATAGTGAATCAGCTACTGTACAAATGAAATAGAGAGAGATGTTTAGAAGAATGTTTAAATGCTGCACTCTTTCTTGCAAGTAACAAAATAAACATAAAAAATAATTGGAATGAGAAAACAGGAAATGCGCTGTTCAGCCTACATTTTTGTGAAACTACAAAAACATTGAGGCCCAAGGTGTTTTTTTACATGCATTTTTTATTTCTCTTTGCTATTTGGGCTTATTCGAACCTAATTAGAATAAAAATCATATCTTTTGATACGATGTACTTTTAGAAAAAAATTATGTTCATATATGTGGATTTGTGGTCCAAATTTACATAAAATACTTTTTCCTGAATTTTATATATATATTTTATATATATATAACAGAATTTCCCCCCCCCCCCCCCCCCCCATTTTGGACAGTTAAAATAGGGTTTGGGACATTCCATATGCTGCAAAACAGTTGCAGGATGACACTGTATGTCTGTATTAAAATATAAAACATTCAAAGTATTTTAAATAGCCACTTAAGAGCTAAAATGTGCTGTCCATGTACTGTATGTGGACACTCAAGCCCTAAGAGGTTTTAAGCTACTTCTAAGATTTTGGCTACTTCTAAAGCATAAAAATAACAATATGTTTGCAAATATTTATTTTTAAAAACATTTTAAGTTAACATACATGTTTATCTGAAAAACAATGCTGAAGTCAGTTATTCTTCTTCAAAAATGTGTGTTCAGTGTCAGAATGTTTGTCTGTTTTGGTTATATTTTAGCATTCTGGCTTGCCTTGCTGGAAAACGCACTGTATTTCATTTCCGTTTTGAAGCGTTTTGAACCACATTAGGTGGTTTTTAATTAGCAAACATTTATTTATATATATATATATATATATATATATATATTA
>CAIGQZ010032287.1:11741626-11759431 GCA_903798205.1 Danio tinwini | reverse complement strand
TATATATATATATATATATATATCTTGACATAAGCATTGGTTTTGTGTGTCATAGAAATCTTGCGAGTACATAAACATCTCAGCAAAAATGCACACAATAAATAAAAATGAGTCTACATACTTTCATAGACAAACTAAATAGTCTTAAAAGATCTTTTGATGTTTAATTACTGTACATCCTGTTCACACATTAGCAATAATAAACACACATTACATGAAAAAAAAAATCATGCATATATAGCTCCTCTTTAAACTGAAACAACACTGGAGCCCAGCTGACATTTTTTCTCTGTGGAAACACATTCTAACTGTCACAGTAATGTAAATAACAGCTGCCCAATTATCATGATTCTCTGCTAGGTTAATATGAACATCTGAGGAGATTCCAGCAGAGCCGATGATTCCTCGCTTCAGTTTTATTAATGTTTTTGGCAACAAGGAAAAAATTAATCCCAGTTAGACTTTATCACAGCTGTGGTAATAAATGAGGTGCAATATTAAATAAGAAATTTGATAAGTGAAATTGTCAAAGCTTTTGAGATAAAGTCAAAGAGGTTTTAATTAAACTGCGCTGCGGTTGATCTTTGAGGACTTTAGCTTTTTATGTTGTTCGTTATGCTGTTATTCAACACTAAATGTTTCTGTTTGGATTTATTAAAATTGAACGTTCACTCAAAATGAATGCTTTTAATTTTAAGACTAAATGTTTGGCATATAGTCATACTGTATAGTGGATCATATATTTAAAAGTATATTCTCTGTCTAAAATTGTTTATATAGCCCTATATTATATTTAGGATCACAGTTTATTTTGCTATAAAAAACAATTTACTAGACTTTTGGCTAAACAAATTACTTATTTACTGCTTCCTAATAGTTAGTAGTAGTTGGGGTAGGTATTGTTAATGTAGAATAAGATCATACTTTATAAGTACTAACAAACAACTAATATCTTGTTAATAAGCAGTGTTGGGAAAAGGTAGTTTTGAAAGTAATGCATTACAATTTTGAGTTACTCCCCAAAAAAGCAACTAGTTCCGCTACTTAGTTACTTTTTAAGATAAGTAAGGCATTACATTACTTTTGAGTTACTTTTGCGTTACTTTTCCTTACTTTTGCTTAGGTTTGATCTCTTTCAGAACTTGCAGGCTTTTTTAACTTCTTTTTTTTTTAATAGAGGAGCTCTGTACTTTTTGTCTTGTTAGTTAATATTGTTAGTCCATTCATCTGTTCAGAATAATTAACTCATTCTCCCAATGAGTGCGTGGTTGCTATTTTAATTTTAATTCAACAGTTTAGTATTTTAAAAGCTAATAAATTAAAATAAAATGTAACTCACGTTACATTTTTTTAAAAGTAACTTAAATAGTATTACTTAATTTTTTTTAAAGTAATAGTGTTACGTAACTCACATACTTACTTGTAATGCAAAACACTCATTCATTCATTCATTTATTCATTTTCTATTCGGCTTAGTCCCTTTATTAATCCGGGGTCACCACAGCGGAATGAACCGCCAACTTATCCAGCACATGTTTTACACAGCAGATGCTTTTCCAGCTGCAACCCATCTTATGGAAACATCCATACACACTCATTCACACTCATACACTACGGACAATTTAGCCTACCCAATTCACCTGTACCACATGGCTTTTGACTGTGAGGGAAACCGGAGCACCTGGTGGAAACCCACGTGAACGCAGGGAAAACAATCAAACTCCACACAGAAAAGCCAACTGATGCTGCTGAGGCTCGAACCAGTGGCCTTCTTGCTGTGAGGCGACAGCACTATATACTGCGCCACTGTGTCGCCTACACTATATAATATAAAATAAAATAAAAATCAAAGTTAAAATGTTACATATATAAAATAGCATTTTATGTTGTGTTAAATAAGGTCAATAATTTGGTTATTTTAATATTTTAATTAAAATGTGAAAACATACATTTCATATTTGTTTTAAAGTATGTATGTTTTCACGTTTAAAAAATCTTATTTTTTTTTAAACAAAAAGTTTATATATTTAAACACTTAAGTTAATGTTCTTCCGTCGTACCGCCTGTGTATTCGTATATTTTACAATAACAGACAATCTGTTGCTGTTCGGTATATTGGATGTTGCAGAGGGGACGTTTGGTTACTTTCGGAATCGCGCTTTTCTTTAAACGCTGAGAGGATGATGATGATGATGCGCGGTCACGCCGCCTGACGTGTCTCCTCCTCATCCTCTGCCTGGTGTAATAAGGCGCGCGCGGTGCCACTTTATCTGCTCTTCTCTCTCGCCTTTCCTCATTGCGACCTGAGCGCAGTGCCATGCGCGCCTGTGCGTCTCCTCCTCGTGCCAACCGGAGCTTCAGACCCCGGCGAGATGCGGGAACTATAACGGGAGCTCGGATGTTTGGAGGTTCTCCACTGGATTGTTGGTAAATGTTCCTGCCCCACTCTCTGACGACCATGCTTTATTTCCAGCTGGTGATCATGGCGGGCACGGTCATGCTGGCATATTACTTCGAGTACACGGACACGTTCAACGTGCACGTGCAGGGCTTCTTCTGCTACGAGACCGCGTACACGAAACCCTACCTCGGACCCGAGGATACGAGCGCCATCCCGCCCGCCCTGCTGTACGCGGTTGTCACCGGTGTCCCCACACTGATGGTGAGTCACTGGAGCCGCTGCTGCTCATGCCAGTTCATTGATTGATTAGTGATATCATCGGGTGATCAGCTGATATTGATTAGTATTCAAAAGAGTTTTTAAATGCGTATTCTTTCGTTGATGTGTAGTGCATGCGTGAAAGGGGATGATAGCAGGGTTTGATACTGCTAAATGATAACTGCTGGAATGATAAGTGATGTTGATGGATAAGTGATCAGTTGATATTGATTATATTGATAAGTGTTTTTAAGTGCATACTCAATTAATGACTGCATAAGTGTATTTGGTAAGTGAAAAGCTGATATTTACTATCAGTAAAAATACAATTGAGGTGCAAATTTATTTATTGATTTATAAGATAATGTCTGCATGAATACGCTGATAGTTTAATATTGAGATTAATGAATAGTTGATATTGTCTTAAATATGAATTTATATGAATTATTGCATAAAAGAAAACCATGCTTAAAGTTGATAAATATTAACAGGTGGATTAGCCAAATAAGTATGATCAATTGATGTTGAAGTCACATTATTAAATGATTAACTTAATGACTGCATATTTCAATATTTGACTTGCAAAATGATTATTCAAAGAATTGAAAGGTAATTCGACTAGTTATTCTGTATCGCTTCATATTGGTTTTCAATTAATAACCTACACTCTCAGAAATAAAGGTATGAGAGCTGTCACTGGGGTGGTACCTTTTCAAAAGGTACAAATTTGTCCTTAAACGGTCCATATTGGTACCTCAAAAGTATATATTAGTACCTACAAATTTTAAGAGGAACATTTTTCTACTTTTTTAGGTACTAATATGTACCCTTGAGGTATTAATATGGACCTTTTAGGTACAAATTTGTACCTCTTGAAAAGGTACCACCCTAGTTACAGCTCGTGTACCTTTATTTCTGAGATTGTACTGTATCAGAGAGTGTTTAATGTGATCATTGGATACTGATTTGTGTGTAATATTAATGATTTGATTTTGAGTTGTTTTTGTTTGTTTGTTGATTAATAAACAAATGATCACATGGAGATGAGATGCACACCTCTCATTTGGATTGATTAGTAGAGGAGCTGGAGACTGAATGGTGATCAACTGTAATTTTTTGAAACATTTTTTTGATTGCTGCTCATCAGCTAAATACAACTGGGATATGTTTTTAAAAATAATTCATACGCAGTTTTATTTTTGATTTTGATTAGATAAGTGGTTTTTGTTTTGATTGTAGCCGTACGCTCATTTAAAACACGCTGTTAAATATTGATTTGATTGGGGAGCGCTATACACTGGTAAAAATGCAAATCCATTAAGCTAACTTAACAAATTTAAGTGGATTGAACATAATACAATTAAGTTGTCCCAAAAGAAAAATTATTTTGTTTCAGCTCATTTTAAATAAGTTGTTTAAACAAGCAGCAAAATCTTTTTTTTTAGAGTGAGGGTGATTGCATGGAATTAATTCAAAATAGAAATAAAAAGATATAAAAAAATACCGTTGTAATACCTGCAACAGAGTTGTGTGATACTGGCAGAAAAAATGCATCTTTAAGATGAGCCTTGAGTGAGTCATAACAGCCTTTACTGAACAGCACTACTGTTCATCATCACTTTCACATATAAATACATCCCATCTCCAGATTTTGTGTGTTTATTTGTAATTCAAAGGTTTTTTTTTTAACCATTGCACAGAATATTCATTTCCATCCATGCAGCGCTGCATAATTAACCAGATCCAAATATGTTTACCACACATGTCAGCATAATGAGACTTCATTATCTATGCACGCATAAATTAAGCCTGCATAAACCCTCTCTCTCTCCTCGTATCAAGGGCAAAACCTTTGATGTGCGATCACACCATGCACTGCCCTAAAACTGAATTGCATCATTAGTTTGACTATTTGCTGGTAACTGTGTCATACTGTAGTTGTTTATTCCAAACTGCAAGCTTTTTATTCGCACAAACTGTGAGTAGACATCTCACATCTCGCTGTCTGTAATTTAATGTTCACCAGCCCACATTATTTCATCAGTGGCAGTGACTCAATCTGAAGTGCTGTCATGCTGGACCTTTGCTGCTCCATCAGCTCATAGTGTGGTTTTGTATCCACATAATGTGTTTAACAAATGAATGGCAGCAGATTAGCAGATGTGCTTAAAATGCGAACCTTTCCATTTGTTTTGTTGTTTAGATATTTTAAGATTGCTTTCGGTTCTTTTACCCCTGTTTCTTGTAAATATGCATGAAAACTGATATATATATATTCCACATTTTTGTTGTTTGCTTGTCTCACCATTAACATCCCAAAACCCACTCATGTATCATCAGCATTGAAATCAAAATGTACAATGTTTGTTTTGCTAGTGCACATTGTTATTCTTTACACAATAAAAAATGCTGCGTTTTACAAAATTACTTCATGTTGTCCCAACACAAAAAATTTGGTTAACCGTTTTTACAAAATAAGTGGATTTTAATGTGTTTATATATTAGAATTGTTCTATGTATACTTGTATTTTACTGCATGTTATATTTCTCTGTTGTTGTAGCACTTTGGGGTTTAGGAAAGCCTATTATAAATAAAATGTATAATTATAATTATTATTATTATTCATTCATTCATTCATTTTCTTTTTGGCTTAGTCCCTTTATTGATCTGGGGCCGCCACAGCGGAATGAACCGCCAACTTATCCAGCATCTGTTTTACGCATCGGATGCCCTTCCAGCCACAACCCATCTCTGGGAAACATCCATGCACACTCATTCACACACATACACTACGGACAATTTAGCCTACCCAATTTACCTGTACTGCATGTTTTTGGACTGTGGGGGAAACTGGAGCACCCGGAGGAAACCCACGCGAACGCAGGGAGAACATGCAAACTCTACACAGAAACGCCAACTGACCCAGCCAAGGCTCAAACCAGCGACCTTCTTGCTGTGAGGCGACAGCACTACCTACTGTGCCACTGCGTCGCCTATTATTATTATTATTATTATTATTGAACATAAAAACAATTCAGTTGTCCCAAAAACAACTTAAGAATTGTGCTGTTTCAATGCATTTTAAATAAGCAGTTTGAACAAGCAGCAAAAGATAGTTCATGCAAGTTCGATTTACTTAGGGGAAAAAAATGGTTAGTTTTGGTAATCTTAAATCAACATCTGACCATTTGCTTCAGTGTTTGAAGTGGAGGACCTTCTCTGTTGACGTCAATTAGACAGCTTCAGCCACAATATTCTTAACCACCAGGGATTTAACAATTAACCGATTCCACTATTAACCAAGCTTTAATTTGTTATAGTTAATTCATCCTAAAGGCTTCTCACACCGTGTTTCAGCACGGAATAAAACCGCTGCAACTATCCAAAGTTATGCCAACTGTGTGCTAGTACCGTGCTTGTACAATGAGGCTAATACGCATACACACTGGGTAAACAATGGCCGAGGCTATTAACTAAAGGCCTTTCACATACTGCGTCTTACTTATTTCTAATAGAGGCATTGGGAGCAACTCGCGCGGTGCACTTACGATTTCCAGGCACACCTAGTTGAAAGAAAGCAGCGAGCGCACTGCGAGCGGCATGACACGATCTGTCTGATTAGCTTCATACTTTGTACACTGAAAAAAGTGTTTCATTGGATCAAAGTAAAATAATTGCGTCAACTTGTTACACCTAATTACTTTACTTTATATCAACTTAAAAATTTTACTTTGAAAAGAATTAACTAATCATTACTTAGCCAAAGCAAAAAGTATCTTTGAACCAAATAATTTTTTTATGTTTAATGAAATCTCAAATTATACTTCATCTTAATGTCTTCTCTTTGTATCAACTTAATTATTTTACTTTACATTTAACTAAATATCCAACCAAATACAATTTAAAATATTAATATAAAGAAAATTATTTGCTTTCAAAATATGTAATTTTTTTGTGTCTAAGATGAAAGACTTCAAGCGTTAAACTTTTGACAATTTATTTTGTCATAATGCAACATTTTTTTACAATGTGTACAGTACAAATACACACGGTCTAACAATGTAAACATGATAAACATGACAATTTCTGTCATAAAACATTTCTACAATGTGTATAGTATTGTTATAAAACCATACTGTACAACAGTTTTTTTGTATCCATATACAAAGACACTGGATACAATGTAAATTCGCCATAGGAATCAGTAAACATAGTAATCATCTTTTCATGAACAGTCAATCAAAACTGACTACACAAAACCTTTAGAATTCTTTTTTGAGGTTAGAACAAGTTTGGCCCAAAAAATGGCTTAAAATGAGCAGTGTAAAATTAAACACTTTTTAATAACTCTGTACCAAATTAGCCAACGGTAGAAAGAAAAATCTTCACCTTAATGAAATAGTTTACCTAAAAATGAAACTTCTCTCATAATTGTCATAAAATTTCTTTGAACCTAATTTCATTTAATCAAAGTTAAATACTTAGAAAAGCTTAAGGATGAGTAAACAATGAACTCATGTATGAACTTTCATTTTTTGGTAAACTATTTAACGCTTTAATGAAGATGAAGAAACTGAAGAAGAACATCATCTAAAGTAATGTATCATAATCAGAACACTGTAGTTGGGTCAAAGGATACAAATTTACTCCTGCTGCTTTAAAGAGAGGTTCTGCACTCTTCAAGTCATTTGCTTACTCCTGCAGCTTTGAAGAAAGGTTCTGCACCCTTCGGCTCATCTGCTTACTCTCTATGTCCATGATTATTTTTTGAAAAGTCTCAAAGGTATATTTAAGTCCTTCGGGATATTTTAGGTTCAGTGCATAAATGAGTCCAAACATCACGGCACAGGCACATGCAACAGAAGGCAACTCATTTAGTACTTCCACACCGTCAATGACAATAGAAATGTCCAGTGCACGACTAAGAGCATCACTTTCGCAGATCACAAAAAGTGCCATGGTGGTCTTTTCAAATTCACTCGCTGCTTCCTCCCTCTGGTCAGCCTAAAAACATAAAAAAATATATATATATAAAAAAAAAAAAAGAGTAAACAAGGGAGTTTGGAGAAAAAAAACATTGTGTATAAATAACACTTGTTCATCTAAAAAACCTCTTACAAAATTGAGTTAGCTGTAAGTAGAGTAGAGCCCAAATGTCTGTTGCTAATTTTAATTAAAATATCCTCATTTGTGTTCAATGTAAAAAATGTGTATGTTTTATTACAAGACAACATTTTAATTTTTTGGGTGAAGACATACTTTTACACTCTATTTGGCTTTAAAAATGCTTTTAACATTTGTACAAACTAACGTTTCAATGTGATGACCACTGTAGACAACTTTGATCATTGTAGACATATTTGTGCAGTACCACAATGTCAAATCAGAGGCATTTATCAGTCTACTCAGTGTTTAAAATGCAGTTTTAGGGAAAAAAAAAACTTTTAAAGTAGTAGTTCACATTTAAAATTCAGCCATCATTTACACGCCCTTTTGTCATTTCAAATCTGAATGAAATACTGTCCTCTGCAGAATTTTGAACAATGTTGGTAACAGCCCCTGTCCATTAGTATTGTATTGACATAAAACCAATGCAAGTGAACAGGGGCTCTTAACAGCATTCTTCAAAATATAATCTTTTGTGTTCTGTGAAAGAAGTCACACAGGCTGATCTGTAAATGATAACACAACTACTTGAACCACTTTAAAGTAATATGTCATTACCAAATCAAAATTCCCCCATGTTTACTCACCCTCAAGGCTTGAGCAAAGTGGGGAAATATTGATTTGATAGTGAAATATAACAAATTTTAGGAGTTTGCATTGTCCACATTACCTGGTATTCTTTGATCAGACAGCTTGCATCTTCACCAAGGTACATGATCAGGCACTTCAACAGGCACTCTCTTCTGATGTCTATGTCCAGGCTCTAAAAACGTTCAAGATGTATTGTTTTCAATAGACCAAAACACTGTTAATTGATTGCCACAAGCAATTTTGTTTGTATGCAACCAATACCTGATCCATAACTTTAATAGTGTCCTTAGCTTTTTCACGGAAGACTCCTCCTTTGCTCCTAATAACCTGGAGAATTTGAGAGCTCTGTCTATCCAAAGAGGCCAGAAATCTCGACTGTAAAGGTAAGGTCGTGATGCGCAAAAATTCTGCATTAATCTGTAAGAAAGAGAAACAGAAAATAGACTATGAAAAAAAAAAATACTTTGAGAACTAGTTGTAAAAATACATAAACATAAACACACGAACCATTAAACAATAAAAAGGTATAATTAGGTCATCTAAGACATTTTCAAAAACACTAGATGCTATAACCCCATGGTAAAAAACTGGTAAATTCAAGATTATTGATGTACATTTTAACATTTATCAATAAAATAAATGCTTTTACCTCCTCTTGTTGAAACAGCGCTGGCCATCTTTCTTGCAGTTCTTGAACACTAGGATCGTTTTCCACAATCTCTTGTCTGCGTAAGGTGAACGTCTTTGTCATTTTTTCTCTGATTGTCAATGCATTGTTTCTTTTCTTCACTTCCTTTAAAAGTGCCAGCCGCTCAACTTCAAGATTTGCTGATGTCACTCCAGCAGGAAGGGATGGGATATGATTGGCCTCACCACGTTTAGGTCGTTTAACATTTTTTGCTGGAAAAGCATGGTCTGATGCTTTGGTTTTCAGAGAATTTACCAAATACTCAGGGCATCCAAGACCTTTCAACTGTGTGCGTAGGTTTCCCATCTTCATTTTGAGTCTCTGTGTCCACCCATAGCACCCATTGAAGGATCCTTGCTCAGCTAAGCAAGGGTGTTTCTTGATGAGCGTCTCTGAAACTTCACAGAAGTTTGCACTGCTGGGATAAGATTTATACTTGTATATCTCATCACAAACCTTCTCCAGAATATCGGATTTCATCTTTGGAGTGACAGTCAGCCTTGTCCCATTAGCCTTAAAAAGAGCATTCCCTCTCTCTAATCGGAGTTCAGTGTCATAAGAAAAGCGTGGAATATTAAATTCTTTTGGCCACTGTTGATTTCTTGTAGAAACTATTTGTGAGCCAGGGGGTGAGAGTATAATTGTATCATCAGTGCTGCCAGAGCTAACGGAGGACAGAGCATCATCATTAGACTGGTGCCCATCAATTGTTTGAGCAATGAAAGAGTCTTTGTCTGGCAAGGGGATAATCTTCAGAGTGTCAAGACTCTGAAGTTCTCCAGTGTTTGTCAAATTTACAAATACATCCCCAAAATCTTTGTCCTGATACTGTAGTCTGAATCTATCATTTAATCGAAAATCTTTCCTCACTTTTTTAATCAGCTCTTCCACTGATTCGGGAATACCATCTGGCAAAAGCAACTTTCTTGAATTATCTTGACTCACAATCACCAAAAGCTTGGCAGATCTTCTTCCTGACATGCTTAAGGATTCTGGAAAAACTGAAAATGAATAAGATTACATACAGAACAAATAATAGATAAATGTCAGACCTTTACATGTTCACTACATCTTGTGCACTTTTCTTAGAATGTATAAACAATTCTATCCTAGAACATGTATATATCTTTTCAGAGCCACCATGCGCCTCCCCCCAATTGTGTACTGAAAAAGTGGATATGGGTCTGTATATGATGTTCAGTATACCATGCATCAAGTCTTTTGACAATGAACAGTGGTTTGTCCTGAGAATTTTCAAATGATTAGCTTTGGAGACACCACAATCTTTGCATATCCACATCGAGTTATTTGCCAATGAGAATGGTGAGGTAGAGCATAGGACAGAAAAAGAAAAACAATGAAACTGACCATCCAATAGCAAGAATAAAAAAAGTGCAAATTACTTACATTTTTCATGTCACTGAATTATTTAAAACTTGTCCAAATTGTTGTTCAGCAGTACTCAATCCTACAAAAGACAAAGAGAAATGACAAACTGGCACACATAAGTAAACTGACACATTCTTTAACGGTGATGTATTGAATTCTGTTTCCCACACCTTTCTCCTCAGTTTTGCAGTGCCACTACACAAACTGCGCATGCACATACTGAGAATGAGTGCATGCGTGTTCTGTTTCCACAGTTTACCTTTTTCAAAGCTTATTTTATCACTGTTTTCAATAAAATTTAATGTTTGGCATGCTTTGCCAAACATTAAAAAATGTGAGAAAAATGTGAGAATTAAAAAATCTGTTAAAAATTAGCCAAAATTTTTGTTGCGTGTCTAATTATGCAATACAGTGTGAGTGCCGACACTGGTTAAAATGCATGTAGAGAAGCTGTCAAAGCATTTGCTTTAAATGTGTTTCCCTAAAAGGAATATATATAATATATTTACATTCACAAAAGCTAATATTTACATTCACAAAAGCAATATATTGAAAACAGCAGGAAAGCAAACGGCGTTGACTGCTTCTCTACAAGCATTTTGACCGCTGCCAGCACCCATACCTTAAGTGCGCGAAAAGAGGCGCAGCCCCCCGAAAACTGCGGCTGCCCTTACCGTAATTTTTCAAAGCACGGCTGGTGTGACCACGTTAAAAAACACACGTTTACCATACACGCAAACGGAATGAATACCTTGTGTAATGGCTAAGCTTTATAACAACGTTAAGTCCATACAAAACGTCTGAAGCGTGCATGCACTTTATACATGGCGGCGTCATGTAGGGTTAAGCTAAGAACATGCATGTTAATGGCGTACGTTAGCGCACAGCATTACCCGAAAGCATTAGCATACCCCAAACAGTCTTTGAAAGTACGCTTCAATATCAATCCGTTTCACCTCAAGCAGTTTACTTGTATTACTATTATTTTATTTCCAATCGGTTTAACACCGTGATGATGAGGGAAATTTGCAAACCTTCTAGCCGAGTTAGAACGGTCAAACTAGTAATACTAACAGTATTTAATACAACATAATATCTTTATGAAATCATACATGTATAATGTTAATTATACGCCCAAACGTATGTTTAAAACTACTTACCAATTTTCTTGATTCACGTTTCACCACGCCGAGCTCATCCATGCAGTGTAAAAAATGGCGGAAAGCTGAACGTCGACAGGCAGGACCAGGGATGACGTTTGAAGTCACGTGACAATTGGAAGCAATATTTTTAATTTAATTTAAAGAATTTATTTACTTTACAACAACAACACTTACTTTTAATTTAAATCAACGGAATTGTTTTACATTACACTGATGACTAGACAGAAAATTAAATGTTTTGAGTTAGATCAAGTAAAAAATCTTCTTTAGAGTAATGACATGCCTTGTGCACTTTTTACAGTGTATGGAATATACACATTTCTACTCCAAAGAGAAAAAATACAAAATGAAAAATACCAAACATCTTTGCAACATAGTTGATCAAAAGTGCTTTTCAGACACAGGTTCAGCAGCCTTTGACTACATTTGTTCTCTTTAAAAGGGCAATACTTAATATGTAGCTTAGATTTACATTAGACAAATATTATTTTTTTAATACTTAATCATTTTTTTGTTTATTTATTGTTCTGACATTTGTTTTCAGTGTAAAATTATTACTTACATTCTCTCTCTCTCTATTTCATTTTATTTTATTATAATTTATTATATATTTGATTATATTTAATTGATTAATGCTTTATATCCTCCCAAAGTGTGTTCGTTCATTCATTCATTCATTGTATGTATGACAGTACATTCACATGGGATCAATTATTTAACCATTTTCTCTTATACATAGTTCTATTTTTATTTTAAGTAATGATTTATGTGTTCCCCTTTATTTATTTATGTTCCTATGACAAGTGCAATTCAAATTGTATTATGCAGTTGCATTTTATAGCATGTTTATTTTGAGTCATGATTTATGTCCGCACCAAATTAATTTACTTATTTATTTTCAAATGTAGCTCTTGTACATTATCCAACTGTCAATTTGTATACAGTTGGAGTCAGAATTATTAGCCCCCCTGTATTTTTCTTTCCCCAATTCGTATTGGTTTAACGAAGATATTTTTTCAACACATTTCTAAACATAGTTTTATTTACTCATTTCTAATAACTTATAATAATAATTTATTGTATCTTTGCCATGATGACAGTACATAATATTTTAATAGATATTTTTCATTATACTGGTATTCAGCTTAAATTGACATTTTAAAGGCTTAACTAGGTTAATTAGGCAAGTTAGGCTAATTAAGCAAGTCATTGTATAGCAATGATCGTTCTGTTGACAATTGAAACAACATAGCTTAAAGGGGCTATTAATTTTGACCTTAACATGGTTTTGCAAAAATTAAAAACAGTGAACATACAAAAATTTATTCTAGCCAAAATAAAACAAAGAAGACTTTCTCCAAAAGAAAAAAAAATGTATATAGGGTGTTTGCAGGGTAAAACTTTTGTAAAACTTCTGAAACATTTGTTTATTTTTTTAAAGAATGTTTGTGAAAAAAAATGTATACAACTAGTGCTTGCTTGTTTTGACACAATATCTAAAATATAAATTTTTTGTTATTATTATTATTATTATTATTATTATTATTATTATTATTATTTTCATAGGACAAATACAAATCTTTTTCATCTGAGCCATTTGAAAAAATCCTTAGCTGTTAGCCCTTTATGAGTCTAAAATTCCTTTCATAATGGTCATAAAAATGTCTTTAAAGTCTTAAATTTAACTTAATGAAATCTGCAGATTATAGGAAATACTGTGAAAAAGTCCTTGCTCTGTTAAACATCATTTGGAAAATATTTTAAAAAGAAAAGAAATTCACAGCAAATCATTTTTCTGTTCAACAGTAAATTAAAATTTTGATATTTACTTTCCCAAAAGGCCACTTATTTTTAAACTGTTTAATTTAGCACGTGTACATTTTTAGTCTTACCTACAGTTAGTATAACTGTATGTTTTGCTTTGCTTTCCTGGTAGTCTAAATCGAGTTTCAGGCTTACGCAACCCCAAAGGTCAGACAGTTCTTTCTGCCTTCTATGTGAGTGGGTGTTTTTGGCTAGAATAAGCTGTAATGTAAATTAAACTTAGTGCTGCATAGGTTAGCTTGAATGGGAAAAAAGAAAATCAAAAATAAAGAGTTTGTATTTTTAGTGAATCCCCAACTTGACGCTCATAATACATCTTTTTAATTTGCAGTGCTGACAGGTTGCGACATGGCAGTTAGGTTGTTATATTTCCCCCCAAACACCTTTCTAAGCAGAGAGATTGGCTCATGTTTTTTCAGACAGAAAAAAATAACAATCCGGCTGCAACGTCGCAACAGCGTGACCTCAGCCGAAGCTGTCGTAAAAGAGAGATGAACTCGATCTTCACAAAGTACTGCTCATAAACTCCACCGCCGACTCCAACTGGAGCCTGAAACGCTGTGATTTGTAGTCTGAAAGTCATGCGGTAAAGATATGAGTTTCAGACAGAGATATTGCTCATTCTGAGCTGATATTGGTGATGGTGACATTGAGGTGCGGGTTATGGGGGGAAAAGTCTTACAAATGGGAAATGTTTTTTTATTTTAAAATCCCTTAACAATGCGCTCGCTGCTGGTTTGGAATTTGATTGTGCGATATCATTCAGATGTTTGGATAAGGCCCATCACATCTTCATTTTAAATGGATTACAAGGTGAAATCTTAATTAATGCTGATAAATCTGCTGATAATGAGTGGAATTTGGTGATTACTGCCAAATGTGCTAAACCATAAAGCCTATTCGTCATTAGAGATTAAAATGAAGTTTGAGGATAATCGCTTTAGCCAAATATTTAATGGCTTTTTCTTGGTGCAGATTGGCTGGATTGTGGAAGGTTGGTCCAATAATCATGTCAAAAAGAATAGTTTGCCTTAAAAATCTCATTTGCCCTTCAAGGTTTTGATGAGTTTATTAGATTCAGATGAATTTAGCATTACTTGCTCACCCATGAATCCTCTGCTGTAAAATAAAATCAGCATAACCCTTAAGTAAATAGTTACTTTAAAGTTAGTTAAAAAAATGAGTAAACATAATACCTTAAAAGCAACAAGTTGACTTTACTTAAAGGTGCTGTAAGTTTTTGACTTTTCCAAAGCATAAAAATACCATAATATGTTTGCAGATATTAAAGAAACATGCTAAGTAAATATTGTTGTTTATCTGAAAAACAATGCTGAAGTCAGATATTTTCCTTTGAAAATGTCTGTTATGTGCTGGAGCAGCTGTTTTTGTTTTGGCTATTTAACCTGCCCAATTAGCCAATTATATTTCAGCACCTTGGGTTCCCTTGGTGTTCCCTCTCAAAACATTTGTCCATGACTGAAATGTGACCTTTGGTGGACAGTTGGACAGTGGACAGTTCCATGTGAGGTGGTTATTAATTAGCAAGTCACATAAATATTTAAAATGTAAACATTAGGTGAGCAGGTTACATTGTAACATGCTATATGACAAGATTTGCAGTGATAAGCAATTGGGCTTAATTGGTGTGGAAACACAACAGAAATTTAAATACAACCATTCAGAAGCACAGAATAGTGCACTTTCTGCACTCCAACGAAATGGTAAGGTTTATAATATAATTAATACATATTAAACCTCTTTAACTTTATTACATGTACATGCTAAATCACTAATATGTGTTTGCTTGCACTGAGTCACAGTTCTAAAGTTCCTTTTCAAAAAGTTTATTTTATTTACAAGATCTGAGAGGAACTATCTGCTGCTGCTTTCAGTAGCATGGCAATACATGTCATGTAAAATGGCATTCAAACTCACATTATTAGCATTTAACACTAAGCAATAAAGTGCATGAGGTGTACCTGAGGTGATCATTGTCAGTTTTCTGTTGGCTTGGGCAAAACCAATTATCTTTTTAATATAGAAAATATTCCTTCTATTGCGTGCCGTTGCTTTTATTTAGAACATGATTTAAATCAGCCTTTGTTGGTGTTGTCAATCTGGTCATGCGTGTGTTTTAAACCAGTGGTGCAATATCTAGTTCAACCACTGGGTGTCAAACTTACATACTGCACCTTTAATAATTTTAAGGTGGCTGGTATACACGATTTAAGTCAACAATTTTTTTACTATGCATATATATTTGTATTCCTCAACTTACATCAAAATTGAAATTAAGTATTCATGTGAGTAGAACATATACAGTACAAAGTCAATGCAAATGCTTGAATAAAGGCAAATTTCCACTGGAAGACACAAATGACGTGGAACGTTTGAAACGTTTACCACAAATGCATGGAATTTGCCTCAAACTCATCTTCCAACTTTCGCTTGAGGTGAAAAACATCCCATGAATAAACTAGAGCAAGTGATTATGTGCTCCACATTTGGCATAAGCATAAGATGTAAATCATAAAAGAAAAAAAAAACATTTCAGATGAAATTGCTAAAATTTGGCAAGTGATGTCATTGTAGTCACACCAAAAACAATGTCTATTTAAAATACAAAAATTTGGTAATTGATTTTGTTGTAGCCTCAACACCAAAAAAAAAGCTAAAATTTGGCAATTGTAGCTACAACAAAAAAACTGTTGGTGCTCAGAAAACAAAATCAAATTTCCTGACAATTTCAGCAAAAAATAAATAAATAATTAAACTTAATTAAATTTTAAATGATTAGTAATGCTAATATAGAGCAGCTATTTTAATTAGTTATAACTTATATTAGGGGCTATGAATCCATTTTTGTTCATGTTAATTACACAATGCAACAATTATTTATTGAAAAAATAATTGTATGTGTCTATACATTTATTGTATGTGTCTAATTGTATGTGTCTATATCTATACACACTAAGAAAAGACTAAAAATAGGGCAAAAATATGCGATCAGGGTGTGTACAGCTGTGTTTGCTTGGCACTGTACAATATTAATGCAGATGTCAAATATGGGCCACTTAAAAAAAAAAAAAAAGGATGTGAGCTGATTGCCAAACTATCTGACCTAGTCAATAAATCAGAATTGAGCATCAGTTGGCCTATAAGACATTTTAATTTTAAGTCCATAATAAAACATCCTCCTATTAAAAGTCCATGCTCTGTTTTCCTCCCGACAACATATGTGTTATTTCTGGACCGTTTTCACTTTTTGTCTGAGTAGATTCTACTCCGGGTTGATGAATAAAGCAAAATAAAGCAATGTTGAAGACTCATTTTGAAATACCGTCATATTGTTTTCTTTTTCTTTTTGCATCAAAGAGTGGGTTATTCATTATTGTGATGGTTTCATCAGCTGCTTAGACTCTCATCAAGACAACACGTTCACCGCGGAGGATTAATGAGCAATTGGTGTTTATTTTCTCCAAATATGTTCCAGTGAATAAACAAACTCATATCGGTTGGCTTGAGGATGAGTACATTTTTAGCTCATTTATTTTATTTTATTTTTTTACAGTCACCGCTTCAAGCTAGTTCACGATTGGCAAGTGCACTTGTAAACATATGTTGCGTACCTCAAACACACTTATTTATGATGCCCAGTACCATCATGTGCACTTGAGTAAAAGGTAAAGCAGTGATTGCTAGAGGAGTATGGCCCTTCTAATGAAGATGTGCTATAAGTCACTTAGGACAAGACAGCAATTACCACATGACTGATAACTGTAACTAACAAGCTAATAAAAGCACACACACATTTGTCTGACTTACTTTTTTAAAACTGAGGTTCCAGTAGAGATGTCTGATTCATGAGAAATATTGTTTTGAATGGAGAAAAGGTAGGCAATTATCGTTAGGCCTTTTTTTCAATGCATTGCATTGTTATCATATTAAGCACATTCAGCTGGCTGCGATGTGGATAAAAGCTCAAATTCTGATTAATAATGAACAATATAATAATATAATCATATTGGTAAAGATTGGACTGACACTGCATAATTTTTATGTCATCATTATCTGCCCAATAAATAAACCAATTGCCTTCCCATAAGTATTATCTTATTTTAACAGGTTTTTGTTTGAATTTTGTTTTGTAATCAAAACAACTCTTGTTAATGTTTGTGTTGTTGTTTTTTTTTTTTTTAAACATTGTCTTTATTCATTTTATTTCATTTTTAACAAGTTCTGAAGAAAGCAAAACTTACAAAATTTCCTTCAGCTTTATCAGGGGTGGCCAAACTTGGTCCTAGAGGGCCGGTGTCCTGCA
>CAIGQZ010032287.1:11711837-11727214 GCA_903798205.1 Danio tinwini | reverse complement strand
TAATAATAGTAAAATTAATGATCAAATTCACTTCAAAAGGATTCAGCTGTATTTAGCACTCCTGCATTTAAAGCCACAATATTATAAAAAACATTTATATGTCAAGAAATTTCAACATTTTACAGTAAACTGGGGTATTTAATTAATTTATGTTAATATTAATACACCAATGTTTTGAAGTAATATCCACACATTGTACCTTTGTTTTATAAACTAAGTCATATGATGAGCCAACGCTTATCCGCTAACAGAGAAACATGCTAATATGTACACTTCCTGACAAAAGTCTTGTCGTCGACCCCAGTTGTAAGAGCCACAAATAATAACTTGACTTCAAGTTAATCATTTGCAAAAACGCGGCAGAAGGTTGATTTTTCCAATGAATCATCTGTTCAACTGCATCCCAATCATCCCACATACTGCAGAAGACCTACTGGACTCCGCATGGACTCAAGATTCCCTCGGAAATCAGTCAAGTTAGGTGAAGGAAAAATCATGATTTTGGGGTTAAATTCAGTATGGGGGCGTGCAAGAGATCTGCAGAGTGGATGGCAACATTAACAGCCTGAGGTATCAACACATTTGTGCTGCCCATTACATTACAAACCACAGGAGAGGGCAAATTCTTCAGCAGGATAGCGCTCCTCATACTTCAACCTTCACAGTTCCTGAAGGCAAAGAAGGTCAAGGTGCTCCAGGATTGGCCAGCCCAGTCACCAGAATGAACATTATTGAGCATAGGGTAAGATGAAGGAGGAGGCATTCAAGATGAATCCAAGAATCTTGATGAACTCTGGGAGACCTGCAAGAACGCTTTCTTTGTCATTCCAGATGACTTTATTAATAAGTTATTTCAGTCATTGCAGAGATGTATGGATGCAGTTCTCCAAGCTCATGGGAGTCATACACTATTAATTGTTTTTCCACTGCACTATGACTTTATATTCTATACTGTACATAATTTCTGTAAAGTGACAAGACTTTTGTCTAAGCAAAAGTCAGAACTTACTGTCCTAATTAAATAATTAAAAATCAAGGCATGATCATATTTTATTTTGGTAAAATAAGCGTAATCTAGAGGCATTTGCCTTTCATATACTGTAAGCCACTTCTCATACCAAATGATCGACTTGAAGTCAAGTTATTATTTGTTGTTCACAATTTGAATAGGCGACAAGACTTTTGTCAGGTAGTGTAGAGTATCAGTGTCATTCACACAACTACTAAACATAGTAAGACACATAACACTAAAGTATTGCAATAAACATTATTTATAAACTATATGTAACATAAAACTGTACTGTACAAAAAAGTGTCATGCAGGAATTATTATGGGTAAGTCAGTTCATGGCTATTCATATAGAAACTTAGCCTACTTGCTATCCAGGTTACAGTTTTTTTTTCACAGCCATTTTTAATAACATTATATGTATTTCTCTGTCAGTTTAACCTCACATGCCCTGCGACATCACAATAGCAAAGCCTTTTCAATCACGTCACACACACTTAATGCAGTTTAGCAAATTAGGACCAGACTTAATCTGCGCTGTCTCTCTTTTGCTTACACTTTCGTTCTCCCAGTTACTTTTTCCCCCTCTTTTTCAGTCAATTGCCACCTCTAATGCTTTAGTGTTTTGTGAGATAAGAAAATGGCAATGACATGGATTATTAAGCTGATCCTTAAAGAAAATCCAATCCCATCTCCTATTAATTTCTGCCGTAAATGGCTCCTATTCAAAACAGACATTCTCATTTTCCAGCAGAATATACAGTACTTAAAGTCATAGTTTCACATGCCTTAGTCATCCGAGCTGTGGGATTGCTGGACATCTGACGGCATTAGAGGTCTTAAAGGCAAATCAGATAAGCAGAATTGTTCCTAAGCCTCCTGCTGGGTGCTGAGAAGATCACCTTTACTTTACTGACAGCATCTGTCACTGTTCCACAGTCAATATGGCCTAGAGGAAATCGGATCTATCGGAGAGTATAGCATCTTTTGTAACATTTGACTCCTCATTTGACTCCACAAAAGTATTGTCATGATGGTTTAAAGTACATCAGTGACACTGCTGTATTTGATGAGCTCAAAATCGGTTTTATTTTTCTTTCATTCATATATTGACTATCAGGATAATAAATATTTCCAATGGCTTTTATTCTTAATTTCCCCAATTGTTTACTGGAAACATTTTTTGAAGAGCATTATTTTATTTTAAAGATAGCACGTGTCCACTACAGTCTAGTGCAGGTCATGTGAAATTGAACCATAGTAAGATTCTTAAAATTATTAAATTCCCAAGAAAATACTGAAGTCAACTTCAAAATTATGACTGACACCACATTATTGTTAGTGTATTTATCTTAGAAATTGTGCATTTTTGGAACAATTTTAGGCTCTATTTCTGATGATATTTCAAAGCAATTCCTCTTCTTTGAAACACAAAGAGATGTCTTGCATTTAGTACACTTTGAGTAGGAGGAAGTGAATTCAAGGAACTTAATTGCTTCATTCTCTTCCTGCTGATTTGTTTAAAATTCAAACCAAACATGGTGGTACTAACAACTAGGGAGGATATTTTTTGTGAATATGCTTTAGTCATGGTAAAATATGTTATATTATGTTAAAACATTATTAAAATGTTTCTTCAGATATTCAAATTAAATCTAATATATGTGCTTGTCTTTCATGTTGTGTTTTTTTTACTGTTTTGGACTGTTTGGCCTCATCTTGTGAATTGACCTGTCATGATAAGGACTTTTTGTGTGTGTGATGTATATTTACAGAAAGGGCGCTAAGTGATATTAGTGATGTTTTATAAACAAATTTCGGAAGGGACATGCGCAGATGTTACAGCAATTCTAATAGATCCTTGACAATCATTCTATTATCCAATCAGCATTAGACCAAACCCCTATACTGTAAATGCCAAAAGTTGTCCTACCTGCATTATCTTTAACTTTAGCATCCTTCCAACCACCCCGACACCTTACTCGAACTCTAAAATCTATTTCTTTCCTGATAAGGGGAATAACATGGGTTGGGGTGTCTTCCTCGAGCTCAGAGCCCTTTTCCTGGACAGTACGCCAAATACGCTTTATTCTTAAAACATCTATAAGTGTGAACTCGTGAATTGTTATTTTGAGATCATTTTATGCCACTGGTTATATAATGATTATTTAACCGCATAATAACAATAAACACTTTAAAATACTAATCATTCTCAAGGTTATTTAGATTACAAAGTAAATGTACTATATATATATATATATATATATATATATATATATATATATATATATATAGTACATTTATATATATATATATATACTATTAAATGTCCTATTAGGTAAGTGCCATTGAATTGAATTGAATTCATTGACAGTGAATTTGTAAATATATATTGCAAAGGCAAAAATTATTGAGGATATCTCTAAGTATTGCATGATATGTCGATATATTGATTATTGTGACAGATTAAGCCAGTTTGGTTTCTGTCAGCTTTGTATATTTGACTGTTTGGTGCCATCTTATGACTGAAAAATGTGCAGGTTAGTCACACCTTTCAGTCAGCTTTGCATTTAATTAAAGGATAATTGCACTATTACAGCTCAGAACAATGTTTTGTGTCGAATATTCATGATTTGTGGCAAGTGGCCATGTAATAAGCTGGATAAAGTACATCCAGGAGGTGGTTTTCGCAGATTAAAGTCCTTCAGTATAATAGTGCTCCACTTCACATCGGGCTGCCGATATGCCTGCCAGGCTTTATATTGTGATAACAACTACCTGGATGTACTTTATCCCTTACTTCCCTTACTTACTAATCAAACTTAATTGTAAAGTGTGACCAAACTTCTGTCTTGCTGAACACTGATTCTGCCTGAGTGTTCAGCTTTTTATGTATAGCTAATAAAAAATAAAACAACCACATGTAGAAACTGACTGAATGTTAAGTCAAGATTCATAGAAGATCCACTGCCACTGTCAGATTGTACTTATGTTTTATAATAGACACACCAAATTGCATTGTTATTTAAGTGATTAATACATTCATTTAACAGGGATTGGATAAAGGGTCAGTTCACCCAAAAATGAAATAATAATAAATCTGCCATCATTTACTTATCCTCCACTTATTCTAAGCCTGTTTGAGTTTTTTTCTTCTGTTGCACACAAAGGAAGATATACAGGATGTACTAGATGTACTGAGGAATGTTGGAAAAAAAAAACAAAACATTGATTTCATTCAAAAACATTGAAGTCATTGATTTCCATAATATTTTTAGCTTCTAGTATGAATGTCAATGTTTTTTCCAACATTCTTCAGAATATCTTGTTTTGTGTTTAGCAGAACAAAGAAATTCATAAATGTATAGAAATACGCAAGTATGAGTAAATGGTAATTAATCTTACTGTTTTGGGGTGAACTTTGTATTTCTTTAAAATGGTCACAAGTGATTGTAAAGACACTTGTTGCAAAACATGTACATTTCAGATAAATGCTGTTCTTTTTATCATATACTTACAAAAAAAAATGTGTTCCACAGAAAGATTAAGCTGCAGCTGAATTGTTTTCAACTGTGATAATAATGATGCATGTTTATTTTGCGTCAAATCAGCATATTCAATTTATTTCTGAAGGATTGTGTGACAGTGGAGACTGGAGTAATGATGCTGAAAAAAAATCAGCTTCGCATGACAGGGATAAATAGCTTTTTAAAATTGATTCAAATAAACAGCTATTGTAAATTGAAATAATATTTCAGTATATTACTATTTAGCGACTAGGTGGCTCAGTTGGCATTTCTGTGTGGAGTTTGCATGTTCTCCCTGTGTTCGCGTGGGTTTTCTCCAGGTGCTCCGGTTTCCCCTGTTGTGCCGAAAAATGCACCCCCTTCTGAAAAATGCACCCCCTCATAGACTTTCACTTGCATTCTCAGTCTACTTCTTTTTTTTTTTTCAAAGGCCATAAATAATTAAAACATAAAATGGTTATTGTTGTGATAGATAAAGCATGGACAAGAATTTAAACACATTTTAAAACATACTAGATTTAAATATAAATGTAAAATAATATAGACTGTAGTGTAGCCTAAAATTTGGCTTTTTGGTTGATTTTAAACAGACATTTAGGCTACATGGAACACAAAATTCTTGCTGTTTTAAAGGGCACCTATTTTACCCCTTTTTTAGGATGTAATATTAATATTATGGTTCTTCTGAGTGTGCCCGTTTAGGTTCAGTTCAAAACACAATTCAGATTTTTTTATTATGATATGTTAAAAAAGTGTCATTTTGGGGGCGTGTACACAGTTCGTTGTTTTAGGGGTGTGTTGCTTCACATGAAAATTAGTTTCGACTTCCCGCCCAACTTAACAAAGGGGCGGAGCCAAGAGCTCCCCCGCTTTATGTATGGCTACAGACAGGCAGACAGTGAGAAGTAACATGAGTAAAAGAACCAGCATTCAGCTGTACATGTACGACTCGGACACAGACCAAGCACTGAGTACAAAATCATTTGTGTCTTTGTATAGTTTTACAGCCAACGGTGTGCTAGTTTAAAGCTCTGAGCTTGAAGCCTACACAGAGACTAATAAAGCACACTGAATTAACTTTGACTGAAGGGCATCACACACCGCATGCACCGCGACACGGCGTGCACATGACAGTTGAAAGTATTGCACACTTGCGGCGCCGGTGTTTGTCACCTGATAGAAACTTATGTTTAGAATTCAGAAATGCATGTCGATGCGTGGTGCGACGCTGCTTGTCGCCGAGCGGCGCTTCTGGTGTATGACCTGCTTGAGGCTATAAGGGCGTCATACACCGGATGCATCGCTCAGAGCCACGACACGGCACACCAGACACGCACATTTGCATGTTATTTAAAATAAAACTATTCAGATAATGCTCTGTGGTGCAGCAGAAATATGAAGTGTCCTGAGCAGGGCCAGCTCGTCCATAGAGGCGACCTAGGTGGCAGAATAGTGAGCGAACGTGAGGCGCACGTGAGGCAATGCGCTCGCATTTTCAAGCTGCACCTAGTTAAGATTACAGGGAGCGTCTGTGACCATGGGAAATGCAAACCTCTGTAGTTTACGGAAGACACAATGAAAAGTACACATGTAGGCAAACCCATCAAAACTCACAAACACTGGTGGCGAGGAGAGCAATAACTTGGTGAATGTTGAGCCCAATGAGCCTTGCATCTAAAAATAGAGCAAGGGTGTTTATTTGGTGACGTCGCTTTGACTCACATGCTGAAAATGGCGGACGTGAAAACAAACTGAGCATATGGTAATGCGCACCTGTCAATCAATATTGGTGGGCGGGGGGACGTCAAGTTGCGGTCGATCTCAAAACCGCTCCAATTGGTCCACCGTTTTTATGTTGTTAAATTGAAAAAAAAGTACTGGGTTTGTTTATATCACCCCAATATGACGGCCTATTCACTAAACCTACACATATGTCTGTCCAAACCGCTTGAAAAGTAGATTTTTTACCATAGGTGCCCTTTAAACTAAAACACACATTAAACAATTTACTTAATCTCATCAGTATTGTGTTTTAAGTCAATCTATTTGTTTACTTACGGTTGAATTCAGAATTATTAGCCCCCTTTTGAATTTTTATTTCTTTTTTAGGTTTTTCCCAAATGATGTTTAGGAAATTTTCACAGTATGTCTGATAATATTTTATCTTCTGAAGAAAGTCTTAGCCTAGTTGTTTTAATTCGGTTAGAATAAGTTTTGTTTTTATTTTTTAAGAACCATTTTAAAGTCAAATTTATTAGCCCCTTTAAGCTAATTTTTTCCATAGTCTACAGAACAAACCATCATTATACAATAACTTGCCTAATTACCCTAACCTGCCTAGTTAACTTAATTAACCTAGTTAACCTTTAAATGTCACTTTAAGCTGTATAGAAGTGTCTTGAAAAATATCTAGTAAAATATTATTTACTGTCATCGTGGCAAAGATAAAATAAATCATTTATTAGAAATGAGTTATTAAAACTATTGTGTTTAGAAATTTGTTGAAGAAATCTTCTCTCCGTTAAACAGAAATTGGGGAAAAAATAAACAGGGAGGGCTAATAATTCAGGGGGGCTAATAATTCTGACTTTAACTGTATATATCTTCTGTAATGGAATGGTTCTATTCATCAAACTCTCATTAGTGTCATAACTCTATCATTTATTTATTTATTTATTTATTTTCTATTTCAGTTATAGATGCACATTTCAGAGGGGGTGCATTTTACGACAGGGGTGCGCCTCCCGGCACAACACCACCACAGTTCAAAGACATGCGCTATATGTAAATTAAATAAACTAATTTGGCCGTAGTGCATGAATATGAATGAGTGTGTGTGGATGTTTCCCAGTACTGGGTTGCAGTTGGAAGGGCAACCCAGTAAAACGCTGTGTAAACATATGCTGGATAAGTTGGCAGTTCATTCTAAGCCAAAGGAAAATATGTGATTATTAATATTATACATTTATAAGTGAGCAAAAGATGTTTCAAAAACAGTATAAAAACACACTGACCTCAAACTTCTGAATAGTAGCATACTTTATGAATATGGTAATTTATTCACATTACAGAACAAGCTAAATGTACAGTTGTCAACATTTGTATCATTTTTTCCTGTTTCAAATATTTCCAGAATGATGTTTAATAGAGCAAGGAATTTTTTCACAGTATTTCCTATTATATTATTTCTTTTGGAGAAAGTCTTATTTGTTTTATTTTTTTATTTTTGTTTTTATTTAATTTTATACCAATTTTAAGGTCAATATTATTATTCTTTTTTTTATAAATAAAAGAATCTTACTCAGTCCTTTTTTGATAACTCTTAATCAGTTCTGAAAGATAAAGTACCTAGAAGTGTGTTTGCAGCCAGCTGTGGATGCTTGACATGAAAATACTGTGAAAACTGATGTTCTTTCCTGTTTTGTTAGTGATGGTGGTACATCCTCACAGAAAAGCATTAAATGAGACCAGTTGCTTCATGACCTGGAGTCAGTGACTTGTGTTATTTGCATAATGACTCACGCTGCGATGTTCTTTGGGAGAGATTAAATTTAGAAAATGGCTGTGGGTCATGGTGCGCTCTCGCTTAGCCCAGATGCGATTTTTCACTGATATTTTTCTATCTGTTTGCATGAGGAGAACTTTTGCTTCATGCCAACTTTTGATACAAAAATGATCATGAATGAATACAGAAAAGGTTTCAAAGCTGCATGTGCCATTTGTTTTAATGATGTATCATTTATATTTATGAATGAAATGCTAAAACAACGAGACTGAAATGATTTAAAAGAAGAGTTTTTGTCTTCTGATATAAAGCAGCCGTGATTGGGCAAAATTGCACTTTTTGTTTTCATTTAAACCCATTTAATTATGATTAAACTAAGAAACTAAACAAAAAAAACACATATTTATTGCTTATTTATTAAAGGTGTGAACCTACACTGGCCTCACGGTTACAATTATCAGGCCATCGATTCGGTTCAATTCGATATTTGGTGCATCACGGTGCATTGTAATTCTTAGAGCAATTCTTATATTAAAATGTATAAATATTTTTAGATTTATATACTATTTGTAATACAATTTTGTCCTTTAATACAAAGTCAGATATATAAACTGTACCTTTGATTGGTCTCGCGCTCAACAGAAAGGGCTGCGATTGGCTCTAACGTGGTGGTGCTGTTCACCGATGAGTGACACTGATAAACGGCAGCGCCGATCACAGCTGATCCATGATAGACGCGGTGAAGAAAACTCACTCTGCAGACACGCGTTCATGTCTGGATCTAAAAGTAACACTATAACAGCCGGGAGGAGAGGAAAAGTCATGCTAGCAGGTCAAATGGGCCACAATGAGAGAGAGAAATGGAGTTTATTTTAATTTTCTCAATCGCAGTGAAGTAGGGGCTTCTGTTGTAAGTGTCAGTGAAAGACTGTCCAGCAAACACACACACACAGTAAAATTGTGCACAGTTTCTGCCTTTTAAGTAGCTGTTACAGCCATATGTATATGCCTGTATGTTTTGCTTGTGTCTGTGCGCTCGCTCGTTCGCTCCCTCTCTCTCTCTCCCTCTGTCTTATTTCTCAGGTTCACGCACTCCAGTACCCCATTCGTCTGTGAAGATGTCAACCACCATATCACCCTCTGATGTCATCACCTCCGCTTCCAATCAGGATGGGAGCTCGTAGTTTAAAGGGACGCGAGCGGGGAAGCTCGTTCTGCTTGCTCTGTCTTGTGTGATTTTGCTTGTTTGCCTGTTGTATGTGTGTTTTGGCTTTTTGTTATGATGTTGATGTGAGTTAGAGTTTTGATTTTGGTCTGGTCCTTGTTTTTGGTTTCTGTTACCGTTTTTGTATGTGTATATGTGGCACTTCCCATTCCCTAACATCTGGCATCAGCCTTCCCTGGGATTCGAGGAGTTTAGATGTCACGTGACATACACCTTGCATCACGTAGATAACTCCACTGTCTAAACACACTAGTTTAGAAGTGAGCGCCACCCGCTGTAAGTTTTTCACCGTCTTTTTGGCTAGTAGAGGAGTTTTAGTTATAGCGTGTAAACGCTGAAGAAGTTGTGTTTGTTATTTTTGTATTAGTTAGTTTAGAGGGTAATTTCAGTTAGATTTGGGGTTTTGTTATATTGCTTTCATTTATTTAGCACCACTTAATTCTCGTTTCCCCATCCATGATATATATTGACTAATTTATTTTCTTTTGTGATATCTTGTAAATATTTTTGCTGTTTGACTTTTCACTTTTGTAAATAAATTCACATACTTTGCAGTATTTTTGGTTGTCGTTTGGATATTTTGCCACCAACTCACCACAACTGTGTCACATTAAATGTTACTTCTTTTAAACCCTAGAGCAAAAACTTTAAAGTCGTAACAGTAGCGTTATAAATACTCGTGATCGCCTCCCTCGCCATAGTAAGCTACGGCGACATAGAGCATATGAGATAAATTATGTCAGTACATAACCAGTTATGATTATTACTGAACCAATAACGAATTGTCTGCATCACGGTGCACCAAAGAAACAATTAATTTTGACACCCCTATTATTTCTGTTTTTGTTTATTGGCAGACAAAATATATAAAATAATGACATAGACGTACAATTATATATTACTGCATATTATAATTTTTTTTTACTAGATAATAACATGTATAATTTGAAGGACTCGTGAGGCTTTTCTTTTAGTAAGCCATGCATATATTTATTATACATTTATAATAAATGTTATACTTTTAGGATTCAGTAATGATTTTTTCCAGCCTAAAGAACTTGTATTATACAATTATTTATTATTGGATTATAGTAAAGTATATGTTAAGATTTTTGTTATTATTAATAATTTGCTACACAGTATGCAGTCAGCCTTTATTAATACAATTTTGGGCGTTTTTTATTTTATTTATATATATTTATTATTATCCTGTTCGTGTTCGCGTGGGTTTCCTCCGGGTGCTCCGGTTTCCCCCACAAATCCAAAGACATGTGGTACAGGTGAATTGGGTAAGCTAAATTGTCCGTAGTGTATGTGTGTATAAGTGTGTATGGATGACACCCAGTGATGGGTTAGCAGCTGGAAGTGCATCTGCTAAGTAAAACTTATGCTGGATAAGTTGGCGGTTCATTCCGCTGTAGTGACCCCAGATTAATAAAGCCGAATAGAAAATGAATGAATGAATAAATGTTAAATTTTTGTACATAAATACAGTTAGACTCCCCGTAAAGCCTTTTTTATTTATTCACTTTTGCTTGTAGTTTATTTTATTTTATGCAGATGCACTGCATAGAAAAAGACCCAGTCCATCTAAACTCTTCCCACACATATACTTTACTTGGGCGGACCACCTAGTTATATTAACGACCGCCCAAGTATTTTTAGTGACACTTTTTTATTATTATTATCATCCAATTACACTCTTTTGTATCTGCTTAATATAACTATCGATACGATCGAACATAGGCGATCGATAAAGTAGTGGAAAATCCTCTCTCGTTTACCCGTTTTGTTCTGTGTGCACGAGACCTGTCAACACTATCACTGACAGTCTCACATGCTCAGCAGACCCATAGAGACGCTCATGTTTGGCACTTAAATAATTCGTCTGGCCAGAGATTTTAAATCTTCTAAAATGTCCAGGATTCGGCTTGTGCTTTCTAAAGCTGATTAATCGTATGCGTTTTTGCATTAATTACATTCAATACATTCAATAAATAATTCTTAAATCTAAGCGACTCAGAAAACTTTACACTCAATAAGGATAAATTGACTGGTCTAAACTGGCTGCAAAATAGCCTATATGTACACCATTAGTTAATCAACACATTTGCCTTATTTAAATCTACACGTTTTAATCTTGTAATTATTATAATGTTTAGAGATATTGTCTGTTTTGTCTTTTTCTGTCATTTATTTCTCATTTGCTGTATGTTTTATTAATTTGATCATGTCATTAGGCTATACTACGTAGGCTATTTTATATGCATATCTTAAATGCTTTGACATTTCAAGTTTGCTTTGAACTTGAAAGAGAGAGTAGCAGATTTGACCTGTCAGTGGGTGAACATGGCTCCTGAATAGCATAAAAGTAAGAGAAATAGTGGATTTATTTTATTTTAACAGTCTTTTTTTACTTTAACCCATTAAAAAAATTGAATAATGTTTTGTTTGTCGCATATAGTTAACTATTTACGTATGTGATGTGGGTAAATGGTGTGTTCCAATCCGGTTACCATCGCAAGTACATTTCAAACCTTTGGGAAGCACTGAAACTAATGAAATCTTTCAAAATAGAACTATTTAAATAATTAGGTGAAATTTTATTCACATCACAATAAATGTTGGGACTAAATTAATTATCACAATGTCAGATTTTTCCAATATCGTGCAGACCTAATATATTTATATACAGGAATTTAAGTCAGAACAGCTATCAGCTATTGCACATAGATTAAACAGTGTTGCAATATGTTTCTTCTCAGAAAGTTTGCCATCACTGTGTGAGTGTATGTGGATACGCCAGATTAAGCACCAGTTTCAGTCGAAGCTGACAGAAAACAGAATAAATGTTATGCCAGCGGCCAGCCAATGACCTACTAAGTTGGCCTTTTTATTCAAACCTCAGCTGACATTCTTAAACTCTCTTAGTAAAAAAAAAAAACTTGTCTGTCAAACTTGTCGATTTTTTTATGACACCCAGCAAAACAAGGCATTCATCTGAGTGGCTGTATTTACTCCCGGAAACTTGCTAAACGGCGCTTTGTTATATTAATGTTGTCTGAATGCGTCTGCCAACAGTTATGAAAATTACTTATTGTTGATACCAGTGTTTCAGCGACGACAATGATAGCTCTGTCAAGCTTGTCATTCTATCGAGCTGAAAAGATGTTGCAAACAAAAAGAACATGACATTTAGGAGTGAAGGAGAAAAACGGAGCTCTTTCAGAAACAATGGTGACTTCCTTTTCTTCGGCTAATATTGTAAAACTCTTAAAAGACGAGGGCTATTATGAAAAAAAAGATTAATTTGTGATCTGTCCATCATGTTTCGGGGTTCCTCAAGCTCAGCGGTTCTCATTTTGCTTCAGGAGTGATGAACCAACATAATGATTTTCCGTAGTTAGAGGAACAATCTACTTTTTTGGATGTTAAACAGTAGAGTTTTACCAGAATTTAATCTATTCTGTTCTATCTAATGTGGCAGGAGCACTTTTAGCTTAGCTTTGCATAAGTCATTGAATCTGGTTAGACCATAATCATTAGCAAAAAAAAAAAAATTCAAACGAGTTTTGATCATTTTCCTGTTTAAAGCTGGACCCTTTTGCAGTTACATTGTGTCCTAATATAGATGGAAAATAA
This sequence comes from Danio tinwini, assembly GCA_903798205.1. Taxonomy (NCBI): domain Eukaryota; kingdom Metazoa; phylum Chordata; class Actinopteri; order Cypriniformes; family Danionidae; genus Danio; species Danio tinwini. The sequence continues at coordinate 11,714,306 of CAIGQZ010032287.1, read as the reverse complement.
GAAGGTGCTATTTTCTAGGTCGATATGGTTAGGAACTACAGTAGCCAACAACTTTTCATCAAAGCTTTTCTAAAACTATTGAACAACACTAGCCGCATTTCCACTATCGCGCCTAAAGCGAGCCAGCCAGGGCCAGTCGTGTTTCCACTGTCACTTCCGGGCCTGATCAGTCCAAAGCAGGCTTCCTCAGAGCCAGCTGCTGGCCTTTTTCGACCTGCCGAATACCTTGGGACAAAGAGGGCCAGCTAGGGCTTCGGGGCGGAGTGAAAGGAGTGGCGGAGTTTGCCCGAGTTTGGTAAAGATTGCATACCGCCATTACACTAGTTTTCCGGTCACACACTAGTACATGCTTTCCATAAAACACCTTATAGGCTAGTTTTTAGTTTTTTTTTTTTGGTTATGTTTTCCTTTTAAATGTAAGGGTGCTGCATGAAATAATAAAGTAGTGTTAATTTATAAGTGATATTTCTTTGTTGCATCCTCCTTGATGTTTCAATAACGCATAATAATCTTTACACCATATGAAAGACACAGCAGCAAGTAACAGTTGTCAAGACTTTTTGTCAAGTTCAAAAGGTGTGTTTGTGCATGAAACATTTAGATGCATGTGTGTGAGAGACCTGCCAAAAGAGCACTCGCTTTAGAGCTTTGTTGATGCCGTGAGCGGCTGGGTTTCTTTCTTTCTTTCTTTTGGAGATAATACAAAATATGAATACAACAGAAAGACATAAAACATTACAAATTACGTGTCCACTTTTGTAGGCTCAAAAGCCCTTGCTCACACTGGCCCGACAGTGGAAATGCGGCTACTCATTCTTATCCTAACTTTTTCGATCCATTTCAAATGTTGACTACATATAACAAAGCTCCCAAAAATAGTCCCTATAGGTAACTACAGTAGGTAACATCGCTGTGTAATAGTCACTATTACAAAATGAAGTAGTGAATTTACATCCTATGTATACACTTACCGGCCACTTTATTAGGTACAGCTTACTAGTAGTGGGTTGGACCCCCTTTTGCCTTTAAAATTGCCTTTTGTGGCATAATTTAACAAGGTACTGGAAATATTCCTTAGAAAATTTGGTCCATATTGACATGATAGCATCACACTGTTGTTGCAGATTTGTATGCTGCACATCCATTCTCTTTTTTGGACCATTCTCTGTAAACCCTAGAGATGGTTGTTCGTGAAAATCCCAGTAGATCAGCAGTTTCTGAAATACCCAAATCAGCCAGTCTGGCACCAACAACCTTGCCACGTTCAAAGTCACTTAAATCACCTTTCTTTTCCATTCTGATGCTCGGTTTGAACTACAGCAGATCGTCTTGACCATGTCTACATGCCTAAATGCAGTGAGTTGTTGCCATGTGATTGGCTGATTTAGAAATTTGCATTAATGAGCAGTTAGACCGGTTTACCTAAAGTGGTTGGTGAGTGTATAAACATACAAATAGCCTATATAAAATTGGGAAGTAAATGTGATTATTGGAAAAATGATTTATATGGGAATGTAATTATATACATGAGACATAAATCCCATAGACATCTGAGTGTTTGAGCTCTTCTTTCAGGTATTATGGTTTGATTAACAGAGCACAGACTATAAAGACTCAGCTCAATTATGATGTTTGGTTATTATCTCATCAGCTCAGAACATTAGCTCATCTAATGCGTCCTCACAGCTCAGCGGAGAGATGTGTGCACCATGGAGATCACCTACTCGTAGTCATATCCATCCCCTTAATGTGCTTAAGTGGGAAATTTTGCATCTGGTACACCCTGTGCTAACTGAAGCCACAGAAATAAGCCAAGAGAGACCACTAAATAATTGAACCAATTTTCCAGGTCATGTTTGTCAGATACATATTTTAAGTCCTACCTTGATGGATTCTCTTTAAGGGATTACATGCTTTTAATGTCAAATGAAGGCTAGGAATTTTAATATCAGCTGTAGGGAGTGTGTAGTATAGGCACTCTGTATGATTACATGGACAAAAATGTTCTGGTATTAACACCATTTAGACAACACACTGATTAACAAATTACTATGTAAACAGAGGTTTTTGATCAATCTTGTAAGACAAATCAATTTTGTAAGACGTTTGAAATGTAACTTTTTTATTATTATTATTTTATGAATAGTCAAGAAGCTTTTTTTTTACCAACATTGCCTTGACAGCACAGTAGCATTATTGCAAGCAACAGTGAGTTATTTTGAACTCTAACCATGAGTGCATAAACAAGTGTGGAACGTTGTAGCAACAAACTGCTCTTGAACGGCACAAGCCATTGAAATTAATGGGTTCCATAGTGCAACACTTTCTGCATCCAGTATGAAAGCCACCACTCCACACTATGCAGTGACAATGGCCGAAGGGAGATTTAAACAAACATGCTACTACTACTACTACTATTATTATTATTATTATTATTATTATTATTATTATTATTATTATTATTATTAT
>CAIGQZ010032287.1:11694694-11711827 GCA_903798205.1 Danio tinwini | reverse complement strand
ATTATTATTATTATTATTATTATTATTATTATTATTATTATTATTATATTAAACATATTATTATATGCTAATATTAAAATTATACCATGTCTCTATATTATTAAGACACTGTCACTTTATCATATTTATCATATTTACAAACTTTTTGCACTACAGTATACACTGTTTAGCATTATACTGTACTTTTTGCACTATTCTCTGTTTTGCATCTGCACAACTCTGGTTTGCACTCCTAGGCATGTGCCCTTAAGTGTAATTGTGTTGTTTACAATTTTAATTTTTTTACTTATATTTTTAGATTATATTATATGTGTAATTGTATTTATAGTAATTTCAGTATAGCCTTTTATGGCCCTTTTTTTTGGCTAATTTTCTCTTTCAGCCAAAAAACAGGGTGTCTGCAGATCCTCAAAAAGTCTTATTCTGTAGTATAAAAAATAAGAATTTAATTAATCTTAAAACGTCTTAAATCCACATTTCAAATTCTTAAAAATACAATCGAACCGACCTTGTAAAGAAAATTGTCACCCAGAGCGAAATAGGTGGAATCTAATAAATTACATGCTCGTGGGGATTTTGCTTGCGCAAGTGAAATTTGTCAGGATTTCACGACAGAGTGCTGCTGGATCCCCATTTTTATTATTATAATTAATAGTTAGTTCAAAGACTGTTTTGAGTTTTTCAATAAAGAGTGTTAAGGTTGGTAATTTTTTTTTCTGTACTATAAAATTGGTTTTAAATTTCAGGTTTTTTTTTGTGCTATCTTAAAAAGTCTTAAATATAACTCATAGAAACCTGTGGATACCTTGATACCTGGATACCTTGTTACCTGTGGATACCTTACAAATGCTATTTTCAATTAATAATTTAGAAAATTCTGTGCGACCCTACACAGAACTGTATATATTATCTTAATAAAGACGAACTGTATGTTAATATGTGTAATTCTGGGGGAATGTTATGCTGAGATGTATTGACATGGATCTTTAATCGATCTATGAATTATAACATGTAAAATCGTAACATGAAAGCTATATTTTCAAAGCAACTCATGTAAACACCTTAATCATAATATTGTCCCATTTAGAATAAGGGAAAACGTTCGATTATTAGTGTCCACATTAACAGACTGGTTACTCATTGGCTATAATGGCAATGTAGTAATGTCAATATATGTGTGTTTCTCTGTAGGAGTATACTTGTTTGGCCTGTTCACCACAGACATCTTTGTGAACGCCGGTCAGGTGGTAACGGGAAATTTGGCTCCTCATTTTCTGACTGTGTGCAAACCCAACTTCACAGCTCTGGGTTGCCAGCAAGCTCTTCGCTATATCAGCCATCAGGAAGCCTGCACTGGCAATGAGGACGACATCCTGCGTGCCCGCAAGACCTTCCCTTCCAAAGAGGCCGCGCTCAGTGTTTACGCCGCCGTCTATATGGCTGTGAGTATATCAGTAAACCAAACCAACTTACTGGAAGAATGTGCTTGTGGAAATATGAGTGATATTTATCGATTTTACAGTTATTTACTGCAAATACGCCCAGTAATCTACCACATACATTATTTACAGTTCACTACTGTAATATGCACTGCATTACAAATGTATCTATCTTGTGGACCACAAGACAGGGGCGTAACATGAGGGGGCATAACTTGTAAGTTAGAGAGACGTAACTCTGCGAGATGTCACAACGAGATGGCGGAAATACTTACTTATACTTATTACTTATTATTAATATTTTCACCAAATGTTTTCATCCAAAACCAGTTTTCTCCAAATTTATCTACAAACAATTAATTTGATATATTATTATATTCATTCATTTAGCGACTCCACCATGCAACTCTACTCAGTGACTTGTTTGTCTGTTTTGTCATGACAGTTAGCCTACTCTGCGTCTGCCCCTGTGGTTTCACAGTACAATGGCAAGCGCGTCAAGTATGAAAGCCTCATGGCAGTATGTTAATAACTACAGTATGATAATTGGATTTAGGGTTGGGGAAGGTGTAGACGTTAATAATTGTGATGGTTGGATTTAGGTTTGAAAAGGTTTATACATTAATAATGATGATGGTTGGATTTAGGGTTGTGGTAGGTATAGACTTTAATAACTGTGATGGCTGGGTAGATGTTAATAACTGATGCACAGCGCCGACAACATAGTTTTTATACGTGGGTCTCCATAACTTCAAGTTATGCCTCGACTAGGCCTACAAGTTATGCCCCAGGCCTTGCAGTCCGCAGACAGACCCTACTCCTGCATTTCGGGTCATTTTAAAACTTTACAGTAACTTACTGCATATTAGGAATTTACGGTATTATATTGTAACTAAAGCAATCAAGTACTGCTACTGTAGTTAAAGAAAAAAAAGGAACAGTTCATGAAAAACGTGTCACTTATTTGGAATTTCTTAAATTCAATAGTAAATACTAATAAAAATAAAGGTTTTGTACTGCTAGAGTAATATGTAAATGTATTACAGTTTAAGTACTGTAAAAAATTGTCATACTGTAAAATTAGTAAGTTGATAAAGGGCATTTTATCATAAAAAAATTGCGGTAAAGTTGTTTTAAGGCTATTTTAAGGCTGTAAAATTAAATTGCGGTAGGACCCTGCTACTGTAAAACACATATACACACTCAAAAAAAAAGCTGGGGTGTCGGAAAAAAACCCCGTAAAAAAACGCCCATTAAATTATAGAAATTAACCGTAAAATAACAGACATTAAATTACAGACATGGTAAGACTGGTACATTTCTGTAATTCAACCTCTTTTATTTTACAGTAAATTTTCTGTAATTTAATGGCTGTTATTTTACGGGGGGTTTTCGGCACCCCAGCTGCTGGAAATAAACCATAAAATTAAAATTTTTTTTACAGTGCAGGTAAGTTACTGTAAAGGGGCATTTGCAGTAACTTGCTGCCAGTAGGTTCCCACAAAAATACAATAAAATGTCTAACAGTGTACAAAAGGATGCTAATTGTTGTTTTAATGACTTGCACACTGATATTTTGAAGTATGTCATGCATTTAGCAAAATTACAAGTAAAAAAAACTTGAGTCTTGAGAGTCTAAATGCTTTTACTGTGTGATGATGCCTATAAGAAAGAAGTTGGAATGAGCATTAAATACCAGTGGGTGCATGATTGCTTATTGATTTTATGCAGCAGTTCTACAAACAAGGATTTATTACTGAGTGAGATGTATTTTATGCACAATTATGTCAGTTTTTGTTTCTGAAAATAGTTGGTACTACTGGTTAGAGCTGGCTATGTGATGCAAATGTCAAAATGTATTTCTTTACAAATCATACAGTATATAGTACATATGGCATAGTGTAGTGCCAGAGTAAGTATTGTTGAATCAATAATCCAGCCCTGCAACCGTAAATTGTTTGACAGCTAGTAAGTTGTCTGTTTTGTACTGCCAAAAGCTGCAGTAAACTGTATGTGTAGTTTTTATTTTATTCATTTTTTTGCCATTGTTGCAAAAATGCAAGTATATTTTTTTCATCAAACTTGTATTGCATAAATATTTAATGGTTTATCCTTATCGAATGTGAGGCATGGAAAACAGACCTATTACAAGTCAGTACATTCTGTCTGTGAATTTTAAATGTGTAATATAATGATATTTCACAGTATTATTGTTCTGCAGATCAGTGCATATTTGATTGGAAGAATCATTCTCATTAAATCTTAAAGACAATACCAAGATAACTTTATAACTAATCAAGGCACATTTTCTATCATTTATCACAACATAAATGTAGTCGTGATGCATTTCATTTAAATAATAAGAAATTTTGCATATAAATTGCTTTTTTTTTATTATAAGCAGTTTAAATGACTGTGTTTTAACTGGTAGGTCATTTCTATGTTTAAAAACGTACAGTATTGGAAAAAGTTTTTCTTTTTTTTTCTTCTTTGTTTATCTTTTTTGACACTGAGCAGTGAGCAGTGATGGTTTAATTAATGAGCTGTGCTTTAGCTGTTAGTCTGTTTCCATGGTAAAACTGTCTTGGAAAGGTTGTCTTTAAATTAACCTCTATTTAAAACTCCACCATACAGTACATGTGCAGATGGATGTCTTTAACATTGAATTGTGCTTTGAGTTGTATTGTTTCTTACATTTAGCCTTACATTTAGCAACTCGGTTTATGCTATAAAGCAACTATTCCGTTTATATTTTTACTCATGTGCAGCAGCCTTTGATAGACTAAACAGAGAAAATTAAAGATTTCTAAGTCAAAGAAGGCGTATATATAAGTTACATCATGGACCAATGGTAGTTTGAAGGTGTTTACATTGAATACATGTACATTTATTAACTTAGCAGACACTTTTATCTGAAGCATTTACAAATTAGGATAAAAAAGTACTTCAAATCGCAGAGAACAACAGCGTAGAGTACATATGACACAAGTCTAAATTGCAAAAAATTTCAAACAAATAAGAAAGTGACTGGTGCATACAGAGGAATTACCAACCTATGTCACATGACGTCACACGGGTTCCCGGTTGCAAAAAGAGACCGGTTGCAAAAGCAAACATGTTGTGTTGCACGGTAGGATGCCAAATTCGAAAAAAATAGAAAACTTTACTGTACACCACACTGCTTTTAATGCCAACCACAGACGTCTTTGGCTAAAAGGGAACTGAATGGAGTGAGGACCTAATTAAAATTGCTCGACTCTGCAGTTCTCATTTCGTATCAGGTAAGTTCACACTATGCTGAATCATACACATTACTCATTTTTGATTGCAGCAATGATTTCAGCAAAACAGTTAAATATGGTTAATTAAACTGCGGACACTGAATGCTTAGAATGAAATGTAAAAGTGTAAGTTCACATACCCTGCCGTACAGGGGCAGTTCGCTGTCAGAATGCAGTTTTGCTTGATGATTACCAAGGCCTTGTATAGCTCCGTCTTCTTTTCTTGTCTTTGGCTAGGCACAACCTCGATTTTTAGAACTACAAAGTTTTGAATCTGCCAATCATGGAACATTATTTCTTGCACATGACTACACAGAACAAAATTGTTGGCATCCAAAGAACTGTATGCCTTTACTTCTCTCTTGTAAAAACACTTGGAGTTTCAATGAGATAGTTGTATATTTCGAGCTGGATGCTTGGTCATTTCGTCTTATTCAATATCCATTGGGAGGGTGCTATCGCAAATGGACCTGAACGCCGCTCACTTTAACCTTAATTTTGCAGAATAACTGCTTATCACTGGGTGACAAGCTGTTATAATACGCTGAAAGCATTATGTAAATAATATATATAATATGTAATCAATATAACTTATTTCTAAGACAACAACAAACTGTACGGAATCAGATGTCATTCCCTCACTGTAAATGCTAGCGCTCCTGTTTTTTTTCTGCAGCCTTGCTGCGCATGCACCCTGAATGTTTACAAACATGGTAATTTGTCCATAGAGAGGAAAAGAGTGCGTGTCCTACAGGTGGTTTGTCAATCCTACTCACCTGTGTGTGAAGTACACTCAGAAGTGGACAGTGTTTTCCAGAAACATAGAGTGTTGATAAAAAAAGTGTCTGGTGCATATGGAGAGAAAATGAGTGTTTACCAGCACAAGTGAACTTTTTCAGTACATTGGTAAGCTGTTGCAAACTCCAAATGCATTTAGTTTTTGCTCTATTTGATTCAAAATTGTATCACACCTTTGATTTCGCTTAAAGTATAATAACAACTTTATATGAATATGTAACAAGCAACACGTACAGACATCTGTTTTACTTACAAAGTTACTATTTTTGAAGTTTGAAGAAGGATGTTCAATGCATATTCTCTACAGCTCTTCACACTAGGGCTGCATGATACCATGAAAATATGCGATAATGTTGTTGAGTATTGTGATATTTCTTACGATTTAACATTTACCATGTGTATTAGCTATTTTTAGCGGTGTAATGCTACATACAGTTATATTACAGTTAATGTATATTTTTAGGAGCTAACTGAATAAATTTCAGGCTTAAAAAACATGTCAAGGTGGAAAAAATGGATTTAAAATACCATGAATTGGTGTAAACCTCTGCATATGTTGTAAATATTATTCATTGTTGATATTTACCTAATTTGTCTCTACTCCCAGCATTAGTGTTCATTTTTATCTTTCTACTCTGAGGCACTATGTGTTCACCTTTGGGTTCGGTCTAGCCAATAGCATTATAGCACCTACAGTACTGGGGAGGCTGATGTGAAGAAAAATAAGGTTATATGTGATTGGTCAAATTTGGATAACCAACCTATGCATGCAACACATTTTTAGCACATCAAATAAATTCCATCTATTGCACCTCTATGTGATACAGATATTGGCTATACTATTGTCACGATAACAAAACTTTTTTGCTATATTGTGCAGCCATACTTCACACACTGTAAAAATGCAGGGTTCCACACAATTCATTCATGTTGTCCCAAAACAAATTGACTTAACACAACGTGGATTGAACATAAAAAAATAAGCTGTCCCAATGAAATCTCAAGAATTGTGTTGTTTCAGCTCATTTTAAATAAGTAGTTATTTTTTGAGTGCATTTACTACGGTGACTTTAGTGGTTCAACTGTAATTATACAAAGCTTTGTGAACAATTTTGTGCACTAATAAATATTTTTTTTAGTCTTCCATAAGGAAACATATGAATGGAATATAGTGTCATTCATCTGAAAAAAAAAAAGAAATCACAAAATGCAAAACTATTTAGGTGCTTTTTAAAACCAACTTGTAATAAATGTTATTTAACTTTTTTTCAATGAATTATATGCCATAAAGTCTTTTTACATACAATTTTAAATGTTAGCAACACATTTGGAAAATAGATTTTTTATCAACTGAAGAAAAAAAAATCACAAAATGCTTTAAAAAAAAGTTTGCAATGAATGGTATTTTATTTCTATTTTAATCTTCTATGTAATCTTATCTTCTACTTTTATTTTAGTGAATTATATACCATTAAGGACATGCAAACACTGCAAAATATTTAGCTATAAACTCTACTGACTGACCTCACATGAGAAATCAAACTCTTTTCCACAAATTAAGCTTAAAAAATTATGTATTCTTTGTGATTTAATCTCGCGAGATCTCATCATATGAGATCTTGTCACATCCCTAATGGCAATACATTGTATTGCCTGTAGTAAATGTGCACCCTGACCTGTCATGGAATAGAGAAGACTTTGGGTGAACAAAGTCATATTTACATAGTTTTTGGTGCATTAAGTGTTCTTGGAGCTTCGTATAATTATATTTTGACACTGTTTTGGTTCCTTTTCTTTGAACCATCCCAGCAGCCACACAACATTCATTTTTTATTATTTTTTCCGGCTTAGTCACCTTATTAATCTGGGGTCGCCACAGCGGAATGAACCGCCAACTTATCCAGCATATGTTTTACGCAGCGGATGCCCTTCCAGCTGCAACCCATCACTGGGAAACACACATACACTCTTATTCACACTCACACACTACGGACAATTTAGCTTACACAATTCACCTATAGCACGTTTTTGGACTTGTGGGGGAAACCAGAGCACCTGGAGGAAACACACGCAAACACGGGGAGAACATGCAAACTCCACACAGAAATGCCAACTGACCCAGCCGAGACTCGAATCAGTGACCTTCTTGCTGTGAGGCAATCGTGCTACCCACTACACCACTGTGACGCCCACACACAACGTTATAAGACATTAATATTAGGTTAGCTTTAGGTCACCAACATTTAAGGGCAATGCTATTTTGACGCCCAATAATGATATTGATATTTTGTTGATTTTAGGTTGTGTTAGAAAGTGACATAAATTCAGCATCGAGCCAACATCTTAAACCAATGTCATATTGACGCCAAACACATTTATTTGTCAGGTATGGCAACCAAAATCCAACGTCTGATAGACATCATAGTGGTAATGTCTACACAACGTCAAGTTTTACCATCATTAAATGTTGATATTTGATTGACTTTAGGTTGGACGTTAGACATTGATGACGGCCTGACATTGGGTTTTGGCGTCAACCCGATTTTCATTTCCAAACAAAATGCAACATCCCACGATGTTGGAGTACAATATCAATCTGACGTCATACTGACGTCCTGTGTCTGCTGGAATTGCAGTCTATGGAGGGACAAAGTATTCTCAGATGTCATCTAAAATATTTTAATTTGTGTTCTGATGGTCTCATATGTTTGGACAGACATGAGAGTGAGTAATTAATAACAGATTTGAATTTTTTTTGGCGAACATAATCCTCTATTGTATGTGATACAAAATGACGCCCATCCGCATTTGAGTTTGGGTGTTTCTTTAAATGCTCCAGTCCCATGAAGGTGATTTTGGCTCCTCTTATGGTGAGGACCACTTGTGTTCAGCAGGTCTGAATTTTTAATGGCCAGTGTGAATCATTGATATGTATATCTATCACCTTCATCTTGAGTGCATACAGGAGAGGTGGAACCATGCAGACCGGTGTTTGAAATGCAGATGCAAATTTGCTGGAGCTTCATTTGGATTCTGTTCATAGCCCGATCCAGCGCAGATATATGGCACAAAGCAGCAAAGCGTGAACACAGTCGTTTGTGGCAAGGACTTTTTTTTCTTCTGGGAAATAGCAAGAGAAGAAAGTGGAAACTCTTTTTCCAGGAAGAAACGCTCTTGTTGCCTTGTCTGTCAGCAGTCTGACAGTGTTGCTGATGGGAAAGGAAATGAGAGATTGATTGGTGTGAAAATATTTAATGTCAATTCAAAGGTTGCATGCAGACCTTTTCATAGGGGATATGAAAGTTTTCTGTTGGTGACTCAACAGGTTTTTAATGAAACAGAGGTTTTATTTTCAGATTTAACGTAATCTGTTAGTTGATCTATATGTCTCTTTATTTTTACAGTACAATCTGTTTTACTGTATTTTTACAGTTATTTTTACTGTTCTAAAGGCCATCAAAGCTTTATATATATAAATATTTGTAATTATTTAATTTGTAATAACATATAATTATTTAAATGTACATTTTTAAATAATTAAGACAATTCTCTTTTGGCATTTCGACTGAGCTAAATGGATAAAATTTTATCCAGTTTCAATATGTTTAGATCTGTACACTCAAAAGTGGCTTTTGTTGTTGGTTCAAACAACTCATTTAAAATGAGTTGAAACAACAGAATTCTAAAGGTTTTTGGGGACAACTTTATTTTTATATGTGCAATCCACTTAAATTTGTAAAAACGACTAAGTTAACAATCGATTTGTGTTGGGTTGTGTATGTTTGTCTGTTTGATTGCTTATTCATTTTTATTTTTTTATTCATTCTTTCATTAAGTCGTTTTTGTAATGAGTCGGGGGACAACTGAGATGAAGATCCAAGTGCAATTTATTAAGAAAATCGTCACACAGGCAAAAGGTCACAGCTTCAGCTGTGTGCAATTGCAATGAAGGGGAATCTGGGTCAGGTGTGTGAGTGAATTTCATAATGGGATCTGTTGTTTATTAAAGTGGCAGATTTGTTCTCCAGGACCCTGCAAATGCTAGATCGCTGGTAATCATGACAGTTATTAACCATGTGTATGTACACTCACCGACCACTTTATTAGGTAGACCTGTCCAACTGCTTGTTAACGCAAATTTCTAATCAGCCAATCACATGGCAGCAACTTCTTGCATTTAGGCATGTAAGCGTGGTCAAGACAATCTGCTGCAGTTCAAAGCATCAGAATGGGGAGGAAAGGTTATTTAAGTGACTTTGAATGTGGCATGGTTGATGGTGTCAGACGGGCTGGTCTGAGTATTTCAGTAACTGCTGATCTACTGGGATTTTAGTACACAACCATCTCTAGGGTTTACAGAGAATGGCCTGAAAAAGAGAAAATATCTAGCGAGCGGCAGTTCTGTGGTAGTTCTCTGGCAGTTCAGTCCTTGTTGATGCCAGAGGTCAGAGGAAAATAGCCAGGCGGTTTCGAGCTGATAGAAAGGCAACAGAAACTCAAATAACTACCACTAATTGTCTGATGGCTACTTCCAGCAGGATAATGCACATTGACTTAAAGCGCAAATCAATTCAGACTGGTTTCTTGAACATGACAATGAGTTCACTGTACTCACATGGCCCCCACAGTTACAGATCTCAATCCCATAGAGCACCTTTGGGATGTGGTGGAACGGGAGATTCACATCATGGATGTGCAGCCGACAAATATGCAGCAACTGCGTGATGCTATCATGTCAATATGGACCAAAATCTCTGAAGAATATTTCCAGTACCTTGTTGAATCTATGCCACAAATGATTAAGGCAAAAGGTTACTATTAACCTTCCAACCTGTTACTATTAGTTGTAACAAAAAAAAAAAGTGGCTGGTGAGTGTATATGCATATTTAGCTTTTCAAGCTTTAAAGCAATAGAAGTCATATATGATTAAAAAAGAAAGTATTAGTATAGTTTGTTTTATTTATTTTTATTTTTTGCTAGTTTTAGTATTCAGACCGAGCAAGAAAATGGATAGATGTGAATAAATTTTCATACATGTACATTTGTATAGTTATAACAAAACAAAATATGTTTTCTGTGCAAAAGCATCAAAACTCAATGATGAATGAAACCCATCAAAACTCAATTATTTATGTTTACAGAATGATACACAAGACAACATTTCTAAATCTGTCTGCGGGATAACAAATCATCCCTAAAAATGAGACAGCATCTGAGCTTTCAGTTTTCTCTCCTGCTTATTAATTCCAATTATAATCACCGCTTTTATGGCCTCCCTTAATTTTTCACTTCATGGTCTAATTAGCCACAATGACCCGGTTTGGAGGCGAGACGTTCCGTATAGAGCACACTACGAAGGACAGAATCCAAAAATCTAGTAATGAGCATCTGGCTCCATTTAGCTTTCTTTCTCATCATTGATGCTGCTCCAGATGTGCTACGTCGCATCCGCAAGGAAATCTCTATCTGTAGGGAAAGAATATCTCATGCCGGCTGTTAGTCGGGTCCAACTCTGATGATCACTAAAACTCAGAGAAAATCACAGTGTTCGGGAGCTTCGATTATTAATGTAGACACAAGAGAAGTCTGATTATTGTCTGCGGGATTCACTTCACTTTGATTTTTTTGACTTCCTGCAAGGAACAGACGTGCTTCAACATTCAGATGAGTAGATCAGTCACACTTTTTATGTAGGGCAGTGAGAGTCGAGCTCGTGGTTTATCTTTTGCAGGATAAAAAAAAGGAAAAGCTAAATTCTTCCTTTTTTAACATTGTGGTTAATTAGAGAATTTAACAGCGTGGTAATCTGGATTTGATTGCTACACAATGAATGTGACAGCTGTTGCTTTTGTATGTTTGATTTTGTGTAAAAGAGGATTACTTGATGTGTTTTGCATCATTAAAATAAGTATAATTATAACTTTTTAAATCTACAGTGTCTGCAGACACGCACTTTTGGAAAATGTATAAAAATCCTTGTATCAAGAGAAACAGTAATTATTATTTATTATTATTGATTAATATTAATTATTGTTTAATATACATTTTAATTATACTATTTGAATTGTAAATAACTGTCTAAATAAATGGCATTTCAGAAACAATATACATGTAAATCTGTGGAAAATTCTCCTTTCATCTTTAAGATAAATGCTATGGGGCAGTATGATGCCACTCTTTTTCACGCTAGCAGCTGACCGCTGACCTACCTATGGACGTCTTCCCCGCTGTTACCAGTTTGTCCATTGGCTCACAATGTACATCGGCAGACTTGAGATGCAGAAAGAAGTTGACTGCGAAGACTGGGTTCGAGTCTGGTGAAGAATGATTCCAGAAAGCAAGTTAGACACAAACAAAAGACAAAAAATAAAATAAACAAGTAAATAACAGGGTGAGAATGTGGTAAAATCTGAAAACGTGTTCAAAATCAGGGGGCTTTTCTTTTCATGGATTGCTTTTCAAAACACTGTCGGTCAAGTTTAGGGAAGGTTGTGGGCAGGTCAATTAGTGCTTTTTAAAACACTATCAGTTGGGTTTAGGAAAGGGAGTGGGTGGGGGTGTTGGTCAGTCAGTCAGTCAGTCAGTTGACAGCGGCCCCTGGTGGATTTAAGCGAGAAGAGCAGGCGCGAATGGCACTTGCGAGAGAAATTTGAGATCTCAAATAGCAAACACAGCGGTCTCTGATGGATTTGCGAAAAACAAAAACTGCAAAAAAATATTTAAATGTACCTCCTGGGACGTATTTGGCGCTCTTGAGAAATGAATATAGGGCTACGTTTTCAGAATGAGTCTGGGTTGTTATATGTGGGTGTTTTAGAATTGAAATAGGTTTTAAAGAAAGGTAAGGAGTTTAGTGAAGGAGACAGCCATGCATGACCATCGAGTTTTCACAGCTTTTCACAATGCAAAATGCAGGATATACAGATTATAAATTTAGTCAGCATAACCCTAAAGAGGTGTATCCTTTGTTTAACGTGTATATTGTGAAATTCACTATGTATGTTTGTAATAAGGCAACAAACACATGTAAACTGCTGAGTATAAGGCCCAATCCCAATAAAGTTTTTGTGCATCTCCTGACTTCCATGTGCAGCCATGCTGTCGTTATAGTGGTGTATTCTGGGAAATTTTCATACCCCTTGGTTTCGAGTGTGGTTCTAAAGCATCTCAGTTTCAACGGCTATGAACTGAGACACTGAGACACCCTACCCTACCCTACCCATTCACGTGAACGTGCAAAATGAGGGGGTAAGGAAAAGGGCTAGGGGGTATAAAGGGGATTGGGCCTATGTGTTTAATACACATTTATGCATAGTGTCATATCACGCAGCGCTGTCTGTCCCTGTTGTTGAGTATAATTAAAATTTAGCCTATATTTTATCCATAACACAATTCAGTAGCAAACTGGGGATACTGTTGTGGCATAACGATAGCTCACACACTCCTTCTAGCTAAAATAAACTTCTACCATTTTAGTTGAAAAGATAACAAGGCACGTACTAAGTTTGTTAAAAGACTTTTTGACAAATGAAGTATAAATATTTTGAGCATGTATTTCAAATTATGCTGTGTATGTGTGAGAGCAGGCACTGACACCAGAAAAAAATAATGAGAACTACAAAGGAGACATTTGATAAAGCTCAGAAACTGTGCTGACTGATATAAAGACAAAGCCATTTTGTTATTTTTGGGAATATTTTTCATGCTCAAACAGCAGGATTTAATAACTGCAGAAAGTTGAAAGTATAAAAAGCATAATAGGACCATTTTAAGCCCTTTTAATGTTCCAGATTATTGCTAATTTAATTAAGTTTAGTATTTAGGAGACTAAGAATTGTTTGTTTACTCATTTCACACTTGAGTCCGCAGTCTAAATTTTTGGAACGGAGCTGCAAACACACATTAACACTTTTTTTTTTCACTTTTGAAGAATGAGGTGGCAAGAAAAGTCAGATTAGCTGGCAGGACTCCCGTGGGATGAAATTGACTTTCACCAAAAACTAGAGTTTGACAAAGTCATTGAGCAAATTTGCTTCTAATGTGACGTTCCCTGATCCTGAACATGATGTCACAAATGCAATAAAAATGTCGTCGGATGATGTAAATGAAATGATATAGCAGCCGATGACCAGTCGACCTGACAGGAAAGGAAAAGTAGTATCTCTTAGGGAAGAAGTTCTTGGCTGTGCAACAGTGTGTAAAATTGATATTTTGACACTTACTCTCTGGCTAAAGGCTCTGCCCTTGACCTGAGAGATGACGTTTTGTTGCAATCAAAAAGACGACATAGATTTTGACAGAATCCCTGAAGGACAATGAGTGAGTGGGTCTTGAATCGTACACGCAAAATGTAGGGCGCATGAAAATCAACATGCTACAGGACTTACAAGCCATTTGAATTATGTAGTATGAATGTTTTATTTATTTTTCTGAAATCATGAGGATACACTGAAGATAAAATAGTTTATTATGTCTATTTTTCTTCTTAAATAAAAATAATGTACATTGTTATAATAATAATAATACTAATGTAATGTATAATAATGTAATTAATAATGTAATAGTAATGTTATGTAATGTAACATATTGATATTATTTGTACTATACATATATACATATTAATATTATTCAAATATATGTTTGTATATACATTCATATAATTACTCAAACCTAGCTTGGATATGTATAATAATATGTGAATAAATAATTAAATAATGAGGAAATGAAATTTTGAGTGTATGTTTATTCATTCATTTTCTTTTCGGCCTAGTCCCTTTATTGATCTGGGGTCGCCACAGCGGATGCCCTTCCAGCTGCAACCCATCACTGGGAAAAAAAGAGTGTATAATAAAGAATAAAGAGTATGTCATGTTTATAAGAGCTGAATGATGTCTGATCTGGTGTGTTGTGAAGCTATGCTTTTTTTCGTGAGAAATTTACTTGAAGAAAATAATATTTTTATTCAGTATTTTGAATAAAACAAGTAGAATTTCAGTACTGATGATAACACAAGATGCTTTTAGAGAGTCAAATGAGCATAATTAAAATGGTCTAAAATATATCAAACTTTCATTTGTCATTACTCTCAATATTTAAATATTTTTCTTTAATTGAAATAAATTTAACATTAGCAAATACAACTAAGGGCGTCACGGTGGCACAGTGGGTAGCACGATCGCCTCACAGTAAGAAGGTCGTTGGTTCGAGCCTCAGCTGGGTCAGTTGACATTTCTGTGTGTAGTCTCACCGAGTTTGTGTGAATTCCCTCCGGGTGCTCCGGTTTCCCCCACAAGTACAAAGACATGTGCTATGGGAGTATTGGGTAAGCTAAATTGTCCGTAGTAAATTAAGTGTATGGATGTTTCCCAGTGACGGGTTGCTGCCGGAAGGGCATCCGGTGTAAAACATTTGCTGGATAAGTAGGCGGTTCATTCCGCTGTGGCAACCCCTGATTAGTAAAGGGACTAAGCCGAAAAGAAAATGAATGAATGAATGAAATACAACTAAAATATTAGGTCACACTTAATTTTAAGATACAATTATCAATATCAATAAACCATTACACAGTTTCCGCTACATTCATTCTTCCGTGGCGGGGCGCCACACCAAAATTCATCCCGCCACGGCTACATTACAACTTCTACAATTTACAACTTCTACAATACATTACAATTCAAAACATTCGTTTTTTTTTTTTTTTAATAGTGGGTTATAATCGCACCAAAACGTATTAAAAGATAAATGAATTATCACATCACAAACTTTTCTGTAACCATAGTAGTGCTGTGCGCTATTTGTTCAACACTTTAAGGTGACATGCTGACTGACTGACTGACAGGTGCGTGAGGCCCGCAAACACGACGTAGCTTTCAGTTAAGATGAACACAGTTTCCATAAGTATACTTTATTGATAAAGGTCTATGGTTCTGCATACAATGACTTTATCTTGCTGGAGTTAATATCTGTTTCACTTTACTTCAGGACGCATTAATTTAGCAAAACGCTCAAAAACGCACTTTAGCAGAATTTATTTGAGAGCGTACAAGATCTGCACTTGAGCGTGTAGATTTGAGGGTGTGTAAGAAGTTTTGTGCACAAACAGAGGAAATCGGCGGGCAAGCAAAGAGATTTACTTGCTCATATTACATGCATGCGTTCTCGACTTGTAATACTTCGCTCACGACATTTGTCATTGAAATAACACTATAGGCAGTTGGCAGATCTGTGTAAAAAAGGCCTGCCCCCACAGCTGGAAAAAGTCCTAGAGGAAACACTGCATTAACAAAGACTTTTGCCTTAGTAAACTCTCAATGTGGTGCTTATTATTAAGGTAGTTATTTGTATAATGGGCAGGTAATAAGCCATTACTGTCACATCCCCGGCTCATTCCTGCTGCTCCAATCACAATTCTCCCTCTCCATCCACCTCTCATCACACCCGTGAACAATCACCAGAGTACTAATTACCTGCACCTGCACCCACAATCACTGCACACTATATAAACTCACCTCCTTCATACACTTGTCGACTGGAATCGAAGAGGGATGGTTCACCTCACCTTCTCTCCCTCTCCTACTCGCCTTCTTCCGTGGATGTCTCTCTTCATCAATGGATGCATATGAAACAAATAAGGGAAGTGACTAAGCTATTCTGGTGGTTGACTGAAGACTTGATGTTTACCTTGTGAACTGTTTGTGAGATCACTCTTAAGGCTGATTTGTAGTTCTGTGTCAAGCGCACGAGTATGCTATGGTGTAGCCTACGCGTGGACGCATAGCCCTCGCCGTGGCGGTCGGCGACGTTGACGCGCACCTCTCAAAAAATGTAACGCGTACGCAAAGTGCAGGCTCTGTGATTGGTCGGCTTGGTAGCGCTGACGAGTGTGGGCGGAGGTGAGAGCCACGCAAGCGTGATGCAGCGAGTGTTTACAAGTGTGGAGTCCTGTGAAGGAGCTCCGGATGGAGACTGTTGTTTTGTGTTTACCTTATGATTAAAGTTGCTGCATGTAAAGTTGAGCCACTTGTACATTAAGGAAGTGTTCAGAAAAAACTAAACACCAGCGAAGAAACTCAACACAGAGGAACATAAACACCACTGGCAGCTAATGTTTCGGAAGTGTTATTGCAGCGCAACAAAAACAGCGCACAGAAGTATAAATGCATGACTTTGCGCAAGGCTTGGTCACGCCGATCACTTGACGCAGAAGTATAAACCAGGCTTTTATCTTTAACACCACTTACCTGCTTTATTCTCTGCATTGTCTGCATTGCTTAAATAAATTCCCTGGAAAAAATAACCATTCTTGTTCCTTTTGTGACTGTGACAACTAGTTAATAGTAAGAATTGGTACTAAAGTATTACCAAGTTTAATATACAATAAATAATATATATAATATAGCATGTTCACCCTTCTGGTCTGAGTGGGTTTCCTCCTGATGCTCCGGTTTCCCCCACAATCGAAAGACATGCACTGTAGGTGAGTTGGATGAACTAAATTGGCTGTACTGTATAAGTGTGTTTGTGAATGGGTGTGTATAGGTGTTTGCCAGTGCTGGGTTGCAGCTGGAAAGGGCATCCGTTGCGTAAAACATATGCTGGAATAGTTGGTGATTCA
>CAIGQZ010032287.1:11654110-11667129 GCA_903798205.1 Danio tinwini | reverse complement strand
CCCATTCACCCATAATCCCCCACCCCACCGCTCTTCACTTTCGTCCACGAGAAATTCCAACCCCTGCTCCTTACTTTTGTCCATGAGGGACCAAACAAACACACACAAACACACACAAACACACACACATACACACACACTTAATGTCTCCGTTCCCTCCTTCAGGGAACGAGGTTGTAACAATAACCGAGACATGTCCTTGAAAGGAAATTAAAGTGCAGTTTTTCCTGTTAGTTCATTTCATAAGTGTAAATGCTGCCATCCAGACATTGGTGCGCACCAATCAAGCAGACTGAGGCTGCATTCAAAATCGCATACTTCCATTTGCTAAAAACAGTATGCGAGTTGAGTAGGATGTTAGAATTCATAGAATTCGTATGCGAGAAGTACCCAAACGACCTACTACTTTCAGCTAGATTCTGAAGTGCGCATCTGATTGGCTTAGTCCCTTTATTTATCAGTGGTCACCACAGCGGAATGAATCACCAACTTACGGATGCCCTTCCAGCTGCAACCCAGTACTGGGAAACACCCATACACACTCACTCATTCACACACATACACTACGGCCAATTTAGTTTATTCGATTCACCTATAGCGTATGTCTTTGGACTGTGGGGGAAACCGGAGCACCCAGAGGAAACCCACGCAAGCATGAGGAGAACATGCAAACTCCACACAGAAATGCCAACTGGTCCAGCTGGGGCTCGAACCAGCGACCTTCTTGCTGTGAGGCAACAGCGCTAACCACTGAGCCACCGTGCTGCCTTTTCTAATGCTTTATATCTTGCAATTCTGAATTCATATCTTGCTGTTATGCATATATTGTGTATATATTATTTGGTGGGCATTTATAACAAATATGCATAATTCAGTCATATTACAGATGCATTTCAATGCACTGATGCTTAATACTTTGTATAATAGTGTTTGTTTTTAGTATTACTGTATATAAAAAACACCAAGACAAATGTAGGACACGTAACACAAGCACTTCATTTCAGACTAAATTGCTCCTGTAAGACTTTGCCGCTAACAACAGCTAGCAGTCCATGTCCCAGCACTCGTCTGGAATCAAATAGAGACTGATTGTGTAACAAAATCATTCATTTTTTGTTTACCACAAAACAGGTCGATACGTCCTTATAAAACAATCAATGCAGCCCGCAGGTTTCCCAGCCAGAACAAGCAGCTTGATTGTGTCTCTTATTGTTGGGGATTTCATTCAATTCAAACCCTTGTAAAATCTGGCCTTTGTGTTTAACGACGAGCGCTTTGGCTGATGCGAGAGAGAGTGGACAGCAAACTGGCTGCTTCACTTTTAGGCCACTTATTTTTAGACTATCAATCCGTGGAAACTTGAAATCAGAAATGTAACTGTGACTTTTAATCACATTTCTTTTCAAACAGTTGTTTAGATCAGTGGTTATCAAAGTGGGGGTTGGGACAATGAGGTTGGGTCGCTTGGTGATTTCCAAAAATCTAAAAATTTTAATTAAAACATAAGGATTACCATATTTTATCCATAACCTATTGAAGAGAAAAAATAGTTGTTTATAGTTACTATATAGTATATAGTTACTATAGTAGCTTATAGTTACTAGTTCTATTGAATTGCGACCCCTGGGGTAATTACACTATATTAAAGACACAACAATAGCGTCAGATGCAGCAGATTGATTTTATAACACCAGGTTAAACTTTCTGGCACATTTACAGCACTGACATACATCAAAAATTTTAAACGAAGAATAGACTTGGGTCTATTGGTGTGTGTGCACCATTGCATGCAAGGTTTCTGTATTTATAACAACCTCAGAGGATATTGGGGGTCGTGAGTCACTGGCATTGTTATTTTAGGGGTCGCCGGCTGATAAGTTTGGGAACCCCTGGTTTAGATCAGGGGCGACACGGTGGCTCAGTGGTTAGCACTGTCGCCTCACAGCAAGAAGGTCACTGGTATGAGTCCCGGCTGGGTCAGTTGGCGTTTCTGTGTGGAGTTTGCATGTTCTCCCCGTGTTTGAGTGGGTTTCCTCCGGGTGCTCGGGTGTCCCCCACAGTCCAAAGACATGCGCTATAGGTGAATTGAATAAACTACATTGGCTGTAGTGTGTGTGTGTGTGAGTGAATGAGTTTGTATGGGTGTTTCACAGCACTGGGTTGTAAAACATATGTTGGATAAGTTGGCGGTTCATTCCGCTGTGGCAAACCCTGATTGAATAAAGGGACTAAGCTGAAGGAAAATTAATGATTGAATGTTTAGATCAGTGTTTCTCAACCACGTTTCTAGAGGATTACCACATCTGCACATTTTCCATGTCTCCTTAACCAAACAAACCTGATTATGATCATCAGCTATTTAGCAGAAAAACCTGTAATGCGTGTGACAGACAAAGGACACATCCAAAACATGCAGTGTTGGTGGTCCTCCAGGAACGTGGTTGAGAACCACTGGTTCAGATCACAGCCTTTTATAAAAATCTGACTTTACTGTATATCTCAATTCTGACTTTCCCTACCTTCAGAATTCTGAATCTATATTTCACAATTCAGACATTTTTTCTGAATAGAAAGTTTATATCTCATATTCTTTTCGTGTTTTCTTTCATTGTTTACGTCTTGCAATTTTTGACTTTTCTCAGATTTTTTTTTTGTTTTTCCCTCTGTTTCAAATTCAACACAATCTCATGGCAACCCGTAACTTTTTAATTTAGTGGCTAATCCGCATTCATTTTTATTATCTCTTTCCTACATTTTGGTACGATTTGATCATCTCCCAGTAACGGTTGGGTTTAGGGGTGGGGTTTGGGGGCTATTTAAAAATCATACATTTTCATATGAATTAAATTGTATGAATTTGTGTGAATTAGCCACTTTTTGGACAATACATACACTCAAAAAAACAACATTTGATCTGTGTTCAAACTATGTATTTAAATTGAGCTGAAACGATACAAATCTTGGGATTTTTTTGAGGACAACTTAATTATTTTGTTCAATCTACTTAAATTTGTAAAAAAAAAAATAATAAGTTAACATAATTCCTTCATGTTGTCCCAACACAAACTTATTGTATGTGGAACCCAGCGTTTTTTTACAGAGTAAAGTAGTTCCACTTCCTCATGAGATCATGCTGTGTTTATGTTTAACTCTGTGATATCAGTCTCACCCCATATGCATCTGCAAACTCAGTCTTCTGCCCTTGCTGCTGTCTGTCAGTGGCATCCCCTAGGTCTCCTCCTGGACAGTGTCTCATCCGCAGTTGAAAAGAACTACAGAGGCATTCATACTGATTCTTTAATCCTGACAGGCTGTAAAAGCTACTGTGCACATCTTTGTGATTCGCCCACTTTTTGTGCTTCCGTTCCCCACGGCTGGCCCTCAACAGAATCCTTCTATATCCTCTCGCTGTTCTCTGGATCACCACTCTCGGTCTGTCTGCGGTTGGTAAACCACTGGAAGGTGCTGATAAAGCAGCGTGACCCGCTTTGCCCAATCGCCCACGGCACCATTGAAGCTTCTGTCCAGATGTTTTTTTCCAAAGCACTTTAGGACTTTTTCTTTCATGATTTCCCGAGACAAACTCTGCACATCGCCAGACTGTGGTTTCATCCTGAGAAGATTCCGGTACTTCATTGACCACTGGTAGATTCCTATACACTTCAACAGTGTGGACTTGCACTGAGTTCTCATTGATGTCATTTTGAGTTTGGGTCATTGAATCAATGGGATTGATAGGTGCGCAAGTTGAGTCCGGTGCACTGCTAATGTTTATGTCTGGGTTGGAAGTTTTATCATGGACACGGGTGATTTGAGAGGCTTTTCTTCTGGATTTTACAGCATCCGATGCATCATTTGCTGCAGATGCACACAAACTGGGCTGAGCTACTAAATGAGGGGATAAAATGATATTCCTCTCATCTAAGTAACTGCATTTTTTGTGCTGAAACTTCTTTTGTCGGTAAAATGCATTGTCTGAAAAAAAAAAAAGATTTATTACAGATTTCAGTCTCACATAATGCTTTAGAAATCACTCTAATGTGTTTATTTGATGTGCCAGAAACATTTTTGGTTGTTGTTGAAGACGTTTGTGCTGTAATATTTTGCCAAACTGAAAAAAACAAAACAAAAAAACAAGCAGAATTAAAGGGATAGTTTACACAAAAATGGAAAAAAAATACTTGCCGTTTACTCATCTCAAAGCTTTACAAATGATGGAAACTGCTAAGCATTGACTTAAATAGTTTGTTTTTCCTACTATAGAGGTCAACTGTTACCTGGGGTCTGTTCTTCTTATGTGGATTACTTGGTTAGCTGGATTTGGTTATTGACGATTTGACACGATCTAGGATAGTTTCGTTCTTCAAAACTCATCTGAGAGTCGTTGTCATAGCAACAGTTCTGGCAGCTCAAACCTGCTGGGGAGCAGGCTTGTTTCATATAAACAGGATTAGATCGGGTCAGTTCAAGCAAAGATAATACTGAAAGTATTTACCGTATTCTAATATTTTCTTACAGTAGTAGTTATTGAGAAAATAGTGAATATATATTTTTAACTATATATAAAGTTAAAAAATCTATATTAATAAAACTTTTACAATCTGCACTCTGAAATAAAAGATCAAAGACTGCCACCTTGTGGTTTAAAGAGAAAATGTATTGATATGAACTTTTTAGATACAAATGTGTACAATCGCTTTAGTACAATTTGTGTATGATAATAGACATGCACAATATGTGTCTTGTTTTTTAGTGAAGTTTCACAAACTAATTTCGAGAGGAGCACGTGATATGATCAACTACAGCTGATCCTCATCGCTAATCATTGGCTAGCCTATCAGATCATTCTAAAACTACTATAAATACCCTTCCTAAACTCCATTTATTATCTTCATTTTTTTGGAAAACCCTCCTCCTCTTTTATGATTACGCAACACGGTGGCTCAGTGGCTAGCACTGATGCCTCGCAGCAAAAAGGCCACAGGTTCAAATCATAATCGAGC
This sequence comes from Danio tinwini, assembly GCA_903798205.1. NCBI lineage: Eukaryota > Metazoa > Chordata > Actinopteri > Cypriniformes > Danionidae > Danio > Danio tinwini. The sequence goes on along the minus strand of CAIGQZ010032287.1, from coordinate 11,662,126 downwards.
CAGTCAGCACTCCCTGCACGGAGTTTGCATGTTCTCCCCTTGTTCGCGTGGGTTTTCTCCGGGTCCTCCGGTTTCCTCCCACAGTCTAAAAAACATGCATTGTAATACAGTCATAAGCACTTAACGCATACATACATTACCTTGGGCTCATCTATCTCCGAGCTCAGGGTTCTCTTCCGGGACACCATGCCAAACCTGCTATCTCAGTTGAGCATTATCTAAGTGCGAACTCTTGAAAAGGAATAATACATTTATGCAGTCATGAACATGTTTTGACAGTTAGGACGGTGATTTGATGCTTCACAAAAGTTGCAGACACCTTTACCAATATCAAAATGCTTTTGTGATGCAAAATTAATGTAAACATCTAGTTAAAACCGGCTACATAATACTACTATGGCTACTATAATAACGAAAATCCGCTCTAACTGTAAAACTAAATAAATTGCAAAATACTCTTGACACATGAAAGTGTAAAGCATACAGCCCACAACAATGGTGAAAAGTTATCGCGTATCATATTTAACAAACCGTTTACTACGAATTTCATGTAATTTTGCTCACATAGATAATTGAATATTAATCAGATAATGTCATCACGCTGCTGTGCCCAATTAGCCAGTAGTTGCATTGCTGATCATCAATTCGAGGATCGATAGATCTGTCCTTCACAACACGCGCAGCGATCTCAGATCAGTTCATCCAGACATTTTAATCTGATTCGCAAACTTGTTTTAAGAACCAAATTAGCCAGGGATCAGTTATCAAGAATAAAAGGATCTGCCTAATCACCTTAGATCATTTAAGCGAGGTACGAAGAACGGACCCCAGTTTTAACATTTTTCAAAATAACTTCTTTTGGTCTGCGCTTAAAGCGTAGTGGTCAGTTCATAAAGTGCAATTATATAGTGCCCACTATGCTGTGGTCGTCCCAAGTTCGATTCCTGATTCCCTAAAATACAATTAATATCCTACACTTTAAAGGGGACCTATTATGCCCCTTTTTCACAAGATGTCCCTAGAGTGTATGTGAAGTTTAAGCTCAAAAGACCAGACAAATAATGTTTTATAACTTTTTGAAATTGCCCCTTTTAGGCTTTGATCCTGTTGGTAAAAAAGGAATTTATTTTTATTACTTTTGTCTCTTTTACTTTTTATTACATAAATGTAGCTGTGTCATATATTAACCAAACTTCTTGTGATATGCTTGCATACTAATGAAGCATTTTCGTAGAAGGAGATGCAGCTGACGGATACAGCGACATCAGAACATAACCTGTGTCGTAGAGAAGTAAAATGTGCCTTAAAACTCCAAGAGCTAAATCTTCGTATGGTTTACCACACATGGAAAATATGTTGGGGTTGATTGAGGCCTCAAAGCAGGTGCTGTTCAATTCTAGTATGCAGAGAAGGCTTGCAGAAAGAGGAAGTATGTTTGGGTGTAGCTGCCAGAGGTCTGCAGAATGATTGACAAGTGACGAATTCCACCAAAGCTCCACCTTGTAATATCAGTTGTGAATAAATACTGGAATCAGGGAAATGCAGAGTTGTTCCGGGCATCCTGAATTTAATTATTGCATTGCATTAGTGTAACATAAGGGACAGACGTGAGCTCTGTATATCGAATTATTCATTTGTATCTAATAAATTACTATTATTTTTGGCAGTGAAGAAAATCCTCTCCTGACTTCATTGAACATGCATGGAATTGGAAAATATTCCAACAATCCATATTTTGCCATTTTGGTGAATTTGAATGAGATCGTGGTCTTTTTCGAAAGTGGGAGGAGCTATAAACGCCTATGTGTCAGTATAGTGGCAGATTCAAAACTTTAATGGCGGACAGCTGCTTCTCACTCAGGGCTGTCTATGCTAATGAGGGACAGAGTGTCACTAATGACAGGACTTTCCCTCTCTGATGACATGTATAAAGGGAGAACTGTTTCTGCAGACAGTTTTCATGAAGTGTGATTATAATAAATAGAATTAATACATTTTTACCATTAGAGGCTGGCTATATTCACACATTTAAACCCCTTATGAAAGTGATTTTTGCATAATAGAGCCTCTTTAAATGCTGAATACATTTACAACAGTTTGGGACAACACAACAAACACTAAATTAAAATCTTCAATTATTTTTAAGGATTATTTTTTAACTGAATGCTTGGGTTTTTCTATATTTTCTGTGAAACAACCCAATATTTTGTCAAATGTACTCTCTTCGCACTAACTCTCCAGAAAGTCTGTTTTAGATGAGCCATTAGCCTACAACAACACACCTGCTGCTAAATTACCAAGTGATCCCTCTACCCGATTGTCTAGTTCAGGACTGGAGCTAAACTGCACCATGTTCATTTCTAAACTAGCCTTAAAACGCTTCACATTGGGAACAAGAAGACATCCTTGCAGAACGCTATGGTAAATATATAAGAGCAATTCCATGCAAGGGTCAACCTTGTCATGACAAAAATTAAGTTTTCACCAAAATAGCAAAAATTTTTGTGTGTGTGGACTTGTAGGGGAGAGCTGGGACGAAAGTACCATTTTTTATAAACGCCTAATTTTAAAGAGCCTCTATTATTCGTTAAAAAGGGTCATATTTCGGTTTTATGGGTCTCCAACAACAGGCTGATATGCATGCAAGGTCAAAAAACACTTTCATGGTCTTATAATATGCATTTATTTTTACCTAATTATCCCAGCGACTCCCATACCCAAGGGGTTTCCCATTCCCAAACCCCTTAGCGAGAAGTTAATCTGCACTGATTGGACCGATGACAGCCAGTTGCGATTGGACAACAGCGTTCAGCGCGAGACAGTAAAATGCCCAGCGTGGTTTATCAAGCCCCCGGGTCGCCAACATTGGTATAGGATCCGATCGCAGCAGACGCCCGAAACACGTTTCAAAGTAAACTTACTAACACCACAGTAAACAGTACCCGGTTCTCAACAGTGTTATTCAGACACCTCACTCCCGAAAGCAGTGCAGTTAAACACCACAAACTCATTTAAATCCGTAAACAAAGCAGCAAGCGTCGCGTCTTTAACGAGGCATTAGACGAGATATGGAAATATAGAGTTAACCTGATACAGTGCAAGCGATTACAAGTAACAACACAATTAAATGCATACTTTACGAGCTAGAGAAAACAAGGAGGCAGCTATTTACTTACACTTATAAAATGTGTCATGGGCCAGGTCTGATTTCATTAATTATTTTTCATTTTGGAGCTTTTCTCCCTTCTCAGCTGTAGATCATTTCTATTTGCAACCATTGCTGTGGCACCTCTTGCATGAAATGTTATGTTCTCAGGGCTTACCTGTACTCTGCTTTGCCCAACAATCACTATCTTTGCAGGCTCCTATCTCCTTTCCAGTGCTGTGCACCAGCCCGAAGTTCAGCATGCCCTTGTTTGACTTGTACCTAATAATTTGACTTGTACCTAATAATCCTTATTTTGCACGTGTTACACCAAATTCTGTGACCATTGTATTCTGTGACCCTAGTATGCGCTGTTCTCACTGTTTGGCTTGAACTTGCTCCCACAGTATACATACTCTCACATGAATGCGCTGGAATGAACTGTTCAATGGAGGAAGAAACTAATCCATGAGTTGTGTACTGAAAGTTCATTGTAAGCATGTAGATGCTGAAGCACTTCTTTCCCTCACACTTCCAATAATATCCAGGTAAGCACAGCGTCTTCATGACTTCAGGATCTGTTTGTCTTTGCTGCTGTGGTAGTGGGCTGGGCCACAGGTTTAAATTTTGTGGGTCTGCGCGTGCAACCATTATGTTTCATATCGATGTCATGCCGAAACAGCTAAAGACACGTTATTAAGACGATTCATTTAAACCACTATGAGTCTACTCTTTTTTTAGATGAATCAATAGTTTTAAAAACTGTCCACTTTCAGATTTAAGCTTTAGCTGGATATTTCACTTCACTTAGAGCTGTGTTACACACTACATGGAAGGTCAATTTCAAAAACCCATAATTGGGGCTCTTTAAACGATAATGTTTTTAGCAGAAATATATTTTTGCTGTGGTTACTAACTCACAACAGTGAGTCAAAATCAGCTGTGAGCAGTGAGTCAAAATCAGCTGTGAGCAGTGAGTCAAAATCAGCTGTTATTTGGTATCAAAGTAGAACAACTGCAATATAACTTCACTTTACGGTTTTTCTCAGTGGCTTTGGTGCAAACAGTTAATGCATTTCTCAAAACAATTAGTCATTTGTGCACATCATAGCAGCAGTTTCTCATTCCTTCCAACAAATTGCAAATGCTTCTGGACATGCATCAATTGCTTTCATACCACTCTCTGCTCTTTTATAGCATTATCATTAGCTTATGTTATGTCATTCAAAATGACCTAAACTTGTGAATGCTGAATAGTGGTTCCATATAAAACTAATAGTCCTCATTTCATTACTTGAGTCATTACATACAAAAATGTTGAACTAGTTGTCAAAAATCTGCCAAGCAAATTTCCTAAAAATTTTTTCTAAATTGAACAATTTCATGAATGATTACAGACCTGTGTATGTTGTAGGTTCAGTTCCAATATGTACTGCAATATTGTTTACAGTTGTGCACAGCTCTACCCAAAGAAAGTGTGTTTGTTGTAAATAAGGGTGTTGTTGTGTTTATTCTTTTGCACAATGCTGGGAATAAATTAGAATTGCAAAGACCAAATGCAGTAAAAATGTGAAACACATATTCAGTGTCTTGTACTCAGATACCTCACTAAATATAGTGATGTCTAACTTTACTGTAGTTTTCAAATGGCTGTGCAAATAGTATATAGTGCTGTCTTGAGCATTTTCAGGAAGTGTCACCAAAATCTGACTTATTTGCATTGGGAAAAATGTAGAGTAAACTGTCATAATGAAAACATGAAAGCCATTTGACTATCTTGTTCATAAACAATGGAGACAGGACTTTGCATTTTGATGACACTGACACTTTCATTGACATGAAAACTTGCTTTTGAGGAATGAGCTCTCCATTTTGCGCAAGTGACACGCTTTTGCACGTTTTCAACTAGGTTTTGTAGTTTGTTCTAATTGTTTTGAGAAATGCATTTACTGTTGTGCAAATGTAAATAGTGTTGAGAAATGCACCGAAGCCACTGAGAAAAACTAAACAAAAGTTCACATTGTTACTTTTGACCCCGTCAGCAAGCACGAAATTAACACACAGGTGGGTCAAAAGTAACACAACACTATTTGCTGGATTTACTGCCTTAATCCTGTTTATTTTAAACACATCTGACTATGACCTTGTTAATGTTTACTGCAAACATATTTTGTCCTTTATTTTTGCAAAAAATATTAAACCGAATTTTCATTTTAAATATCACTTTCGTCAAATGTTTCAAAAGCAACTCAACAATGCAAAATGTTTCTCCATTTTTTTATTATTATTGGGAATATGCATTATTATTTAAAACATCTAAATCCAAACACTGCAAACTCTAGTGTGGAAGCAAAAAATAAGGTATGGCTATTAGCAGTGGAACATAAAAAACAGTGTTACTTTTGTCCCCACAGGAACTCTTGCCATTTAAATATGATTCATTTTTAAGGTAAAAAAATCAGCCGTTTCAAACTCAAGGATGTGTTATTGCACTAAATAACCTGTAGATTGATCATTAGTGTGACACATGAAAAGAGAAACACAACATGTAATAAGGAAAAAAGAAACGCACTTCAAAACAGAAATTTGTAGCAGCACACAGTCCTGAAATCACATAATATTCTGCAGCTCCATCAAGGATTGCATGCTGAATGTGCTGTTATAGCCTGGAAAGCAAATGTTGTCAGGGCTTTGAGAAAATCACTTTGTTACTTTCGTCCCCGCTCTCCCCTATTTTACAGTATTGTAAAAATACTCAAAAATGTCTCTGTCAATGTTTTCAAGCAAGTATATTTGATTTACCAAAGTCACACAAGTGGCAATTTCACTTGCATCATATCCTTAACAGAGAGATGTCACATCCATAACCAAGCTTTTTCCTAATAAATGCAAAAATGTCAAATAAAATGAAATCAATGATTTTTCATCTCTTTGATTAGCATTGTTTATTTTGGGTTGTGCAATTTAATTCACAGAATTTCTACAAAGTATGTTTTATACTCTAAACTCACAGACTTTTTTTGGTCACATCCTCATAACGCATGTTTATTTAAAAGGATGTCCTGATTATGCTTTCTTGAGTCATTTGATTGAGTATCTACCAATACCGAAACCAGATACTTCTATAATACATAAGAATAAAGAAGAGCAAAGAAACAGATCCAGCATGTTCCTTATTTTTTATTTAATTCACCTTATTTTTATTTTCTGTGAGGTAGTTTGAACAATCAAGTAATAAATCAATCTTACATCAATTCTTCACTTTTGCACTTTAGTGCAACAGTAAATATAAAAATCAAATATAAAAACAAACAGCACTTGATTGATTGATTGATTTTATTTGACAATTTTAACAAAAAATTTACAAACAGGTCCAGTTAGACTAATTCATACATACTTTAAAAACTGTCAAGAATAAAATACACAAAAAAGCCACAGACTTATTTCCATTGTGGTCCTTGATATTCTTAAAAATGCAAGAGCAAATCATAAATGGAGTGCAAACATCATTAGCTCAGCAACTCGGCACAACAAAATCCTCAACTTTAACTGTAAAACAACCACTTTTTAATTCCCCTTCTAAAAACACTCTCAATTTGAATCTCTTTAAAAATCGTAGGTAAAACATTCCAAGCAACAGAGCTAGTACACAAAAATTATTTCTGCCTGATTCACTCTTAAATCTATAAGGATAAATATCCCTATAACTCGTTCTTGTTGAATGACAGTGTACCTCACTAACTAAAACATAATAATTAAGAAAATATTTTGGGACCATTTTCTTTAAAATCTTAAACACTTCAACCTGAAATGTTGAACAAAAAAATAAATAAAAGTACCACAGTGTTTACAAAGCCAGTAATGTGCTTTTATAAACTGCATTTCTACTGTACTGTAGCTCTTACTGTCATCACAGTAGTAAGTTTCACAGAAGGAAATGTATGATTATCTTAATGAAAGCTAACACCTTGTCAGGTTTCAAGTGTTCAGACTTAGCTGATGATTGATTATAAAGCTTGTTTGGCATGCTGTTCAGGGAGAGAGCCCTGAGCTCATAAGATCCTCGAGCTTGGGGCTCCCTTCCGTTTGCAAGGCGAGAGAGGAGTTTGAGCTTAGGTAGATCTCGAGAACTGCTAGAACCTGCTATAGTAGCTAATGAACAGATGCCGATTGCTCTTAAGAGATAACTACTTACTAGGAGCATGTCTATGGTGCCGATTTGGATTAGTCAATTAACTTAAGTTGCATGTTTTTGGACCGTGGGAGGAAACCGGGAGACCCTAGGGTAACCAACGTAAGCACGGGAAGAACGTGTAAACTCCGCACAGAAACATCGGCTGGCTTGGTAAGGACTAGAACCAGTGACGTTCTTGCTGTAAGGCAACAGTGCTAACCACTGGGCCACCGTGCCACCCCATCTAGGAAAGGAGTAGGGGTGGAAGGGGAAATTCTTCAAAATAAAGATGGCTGTTATATGGAACTTAGGGTATTTATAGTGGCTTAGGAATCGTTTGATTGGTGAATTATAAATTGAATAATGCGGAACCGGCTGCATGCAATCATCAGCACATGATCCTCTCGAAATTAGATTAAATAAAGTTAATTTGAGCCTGTTTCTGTTCTTATCAATAACGTTTGCAAAGGCACTAAAAAGTCTCATCAACTTTATAATACCTCCAGACTGCAGACATACTAGCGCTTTTCGCTTTAAGCTGCTTCTGTGTTCTACTTTACGGCATTGAACCAATATTGTCTCTGCAACAAAGTGATGTCATGCCGCACGCGTTACTGTTTCTATAAGTCAAGAAAGAGGTCTAACTCTGTGCCACCACATAACTATAGATGTGTTAAAAATAATGAGAATATATATA
>CAIGQZ010032287.1:11609719-11633961 GCA_903798205.1 Danio tinwini | reverse complement strand
TATATATTTATATTTATATTACTTTATTTATTGTTTGTCCAATAATGATTATAACTCATACAATAATGATATATAAATGACACATTTTATTTAATAAACTTATTAAATATTAAAACTTCTATAATTTGAATGCAATGCTATAATTTGAATGCAATGTGAACGTAATAATTATAATTGTATTACAAGCAGACACCAATCATCAAGAAAATAATATATAAATATAAATTATTATGTTAATTTTACTTTATTTATTGTTTGTCCATTTATTAATTATAGTTAATACAATAATGAAACTATTTATAGTTTTTTCAACAGATTATATTCACAAATGAATATACACACTAATAATTATCTTGTTTACCCTTTAAAGTACAACTCTAAGGCCAAATAAGCAGTAATATAAAAACCAAATGATCACATTCAGAAGTGGAAAAATGCAGTTTTCTGAATGCAGACGATGAATTGTGGCCAATTTTCCCAATTGTTGTGAGGAAATTGCTTTAGCTTTTTCCACCGTAAATGTGAATGTTCAAGAATAAAGCGAGCACAAAGAAAACCTCTCAAGAACATGTTCTCCAAGCCTCACGAATCAATGACAAAAGCTTTATTTACAATGCAATTCAAACTAAAAACTATAATAAAAATATAAAGGCACAACAAAACCCTCTATGACCATGAAAGAGAGAAACACGAAACATGTCGATGCTTTTTTCAAGATTGGTCAGCCTTTCTAATAGCCGCTGGGATACTGTGATGGTTATTATCTTTGAAGACAGTTTATCATACAGCCATGCATTCATAATATCCTACTGTACATCAACAAAGACCCACCTGAGAAATAACCTCGCATATCAGATGCCAAAACAAGAGGAGATGTGCTACATAAATATCAGTTTAGCTCTGATTCTGCTAACAGGAGAACGGTTTCAGTGTTTCTGCTTCTGAAAACCGTGTGCTGGTTGAATTTCATGTACATTTAATGACGGCTTCCCCGTCTTTGCTATTATTTCAGCTACAACCTTGTTGCTATGGAGTCTCCATGGCAATTCTCTGAAGTTGCCATGTTGCAGTGCATGGATGCTTTTTTTATTTATTTATTTATTATTAAATGGGATGCAAATGTTGAGCACCCACCCACCCACAGTTGTGTGCAAAGATACATTGTTTGTATTTGAGAGTTTACATGGTTAAAGTGGAATGGAGGGGATGTGAAACTGGATTATAATTTATGGTCACACTTTACAATAAGGTTCATGAGTTAATTTTAATTATTGCATTTACTAACATGAACAAAACATTTACTACAGTATTTGTTCATGTTACTTAATGTTAGTTAATAAAAATACAGTTGTTCATTGTTAGTTCATGTTAACTCACGGTGCATTAACTAATGTTATCAAGCATGGACTTGGATGTTAACAATGAATTAGTAAATGTTCAATTATGATTAATAAATGATGTACAAGTGTTGTTCATGATTAGTTCATGTTAGTAAATGCATTAACTAATGAACCTTATTGTAAAGTGTTACCTAATGTATATTATATAGTAGTGTTTCGAACTGAGGGCTAAAATATTATATTGATTTTATATGACATATGCTTAAAATACTGAACAGATCAATAAAAGGTTAAGCAAATAAAGGATTTAGAGAGCAAATATTTTGAGAAATACACTACATTAGAGTTTGTTACTTTAGCAAACTAACAAACTTTGGACACCGAATGACTTGTTTGAGGTAAAAATCATGTGAAATTTTAAGATCGGCAGTTGAAATATTGATTGAGCAATTATGTTTATTAGGGCTGCCACTAACAATTATTTTAATATCCATTAATCAGTTGATTATTTTTTCGATTAATCGATGAATCAGATAAAAAACAAAAACAAACTATAATTTCCAAAACTTCAGTCAAAAACAGAAATAAAATCTTTACCAAGTGCACAAACATGTTGTCCTGAGCTGTTATAATACAACTACTACTACTACTACTAATAAAAAAAACTAACTGGGGCTGCACGGTGGCGCAGTGGGTAGCACGTTCACCTCACAGCAAGAAGGTCGCTGGTTTGAGTCTCGGCTGGGTCAGTTGCCATTTCTGTATGGAGTTTGCATGTGTGGAGGTGTCCTCCCACAAGTCCAAAAACATGTGGTATAGGTGCATTGGGTAGGCTAAATTGTCTGTAGTGTATGTGTGTGAATGAGTGTGTATGGATGTTTCCCAGAGATAGGTTGCAGCTTGAAGGGCATTCGCTGCATAAAAAAACATATGCTGGATAAGTTGGCAGTACATTCCGCTGTGGCGACCCCAGATTAATAAAGGGACTAAGCCGTAAAGAAATGAATGAAAAAACTAACTTAGTAGTTTTGTTTTCAATCCAAATATCTAAAATAAATCTTAAATCATGATACATACTAGACACATGAAATAGCACAAAAAATTATATCTTGTTTTCTGAAAAAACACCTCAAAATTAAGTGATTGTTTGCTTAAAACAAGCTAAATTATTAGCCAATGGGGTAAGAAAAATAATCTTAATGAGATATAATCTCAAACAGAAGTTAAGCATCACTTCATTTTCTCATGCTATTTTTCTTGTCTAATCTTGATTTAAGATTTTTTTTTTTTTTTAGATATTTGGACTTGAAACGAGATGAAATTACTAAGTACGAAAAGCTTTTTTGCAGTGCAGCTATACATGACAACAGATGGACAAATTATCCAAAAAAGGCAAGTGAATAAAAATGTGTCTTTAGTGTTGCAATGCAAAGTGCAAAGTAACTCTACCACCGCTGCTTTACTTCTGTTGTTAACCCTTTCACTGGTAAGTTTAAAAGATTCTATCTGGCCCCAGGAGTGAGTTTTGTTAGGCGCTCATTATTTTAGAACGTTCACCCTTAATGTTTCTGTGGCGACACATCATGTTTGTCACAAGACACACCGCAGCCACAATAGTGCTGTATGACAGATACAGCCTTTTATTATGCCTTTCCGTTTTAATACAAAATATTCACATGCTTGCTCATCATGTCATCAACTACCTGATATTCCAATTCACAATTACACCTGAGTGTTTTTGTTGTTTAAAAGATGTATAAGTGATCTTGATTGTGATCTATAACGTGAGATTGGCATCGCCATGTTTACTTACCATGTTTTACTCATTCATAAAAGCAGAACACGCAGGATTCAGCACGTAAATTCACCAGTTACTCCCAAAATGCATGCAAGCAAGTGGCTGGCCAGCTGGGAGAAGAATAGATTGAACTTTATTGTTACTTTCATTACATGTATCTGATATGAATAATACACATCGGCAAATTATATTTGAATGGATTGTTAGACTTCCATACATTTTCTTGTGTGTTTTACAAACTCTAAATGTATCGTTTTACTAGTACTTGTGTGTATTTACATGTCTTAAACATAAACTAAGCTTTGGGTGGTTAAACACTGCATAATTGTGATAATATATGACACATCTTTCTCTGGCTCAGTACCAGCCAACACACCAAAGCTCAGTTTGACTTTTTCATATCATGCTTGTCAAGCTGGATAAGTAAACACCAGCACCGGGGACATTACGTTCCTCATTTCAAAACGGAACAAAAGTAGGATTCTGTAGTGATTTACACTGCTGTTGCTCCCTTCCTCGCCATGTATCTTTCCTCTATTGTTACCTCAGCTCGTTTTTTTTTTTTTTTTTTTTTTTTTTGCTCTGTCCTGTCTATGAGGCGCTGAACTCTGCTGGCATCAGTGCGCAAGAGAGGCAGAGTGCGTTCACTCTGCTCTGTGCTCATCTAATTTTTTTAAAAATAATTAAACGCACGACATGACAAATCGAGTATGAAATTCGTTACCAACGCTTTTAGTAATCGATTTTAATTGATTCGTTGTTGCAGCCGTAATGTTTATTTGATACTATAACTAGTAGTAAAGATTAAGGAATGTGCCATTTGAATGGAGCTGTCTAAATACAAATAGCAACATCTAAAGTATATGTTAATCTGCCACATCAGAAGGCATTAAAACAATTATTGTTAGTTTTGGCACAATAGTAAAATAACGACATTGCTGTGATTCCTGTCAAAAATATCATAATACTAACACTGAATTGATACTATTACTTAAACAAAAAAAAATTCACAAAAGTAACTGAATAAGGTACTGATTACACCGGATGCGTTTTTAATTTCTAAAAAAAAAGGAAAAAAAAAGGTGTACTGCACTGTCCTTTTGTTGTCTTTAGAAAAGATATGTGTGCTGTACATTTTATTTTGCTAGGCAACCACTGAATCAATGGTCTTTGTGCTGGAGCTCAAGTAGCTTCTCAAGTAGCTTCTGGTGAAAAAAGCCAACTCTGTGTAAAAAAAGCTTCCTGGAGTGCTCAGGAAAAAATGCAAAAATAAACATTACTAAACAGTGAGTAAAACACTCGCTGTGATGGTTGGGGCCTAATAGTATGTCATCTATAAGTTATGTAACAGATGACCCAACATATTTTATATAAAACAAAAATTAAATTCCCCTAACTGAGATTTATAATTTAATAATAATTTATATATGCATGTAATTTATATATACAGTTGCAATCAAAATTATTCAACCCCCTGATTTATTAGCCCCCGTTTATTTTTTCCCCAATTTCTGTTTAACGGAGAGAAGATTTTTTCAACACATTTCTAAACATAATAGTTTTAATAACTCATCTCTAATAACTGATTTATTTTATCTTTGACATGATGACAGTAAATAATATTTGACTATATATCTTTCAAGACACTTCTATACAGCTTAAAGTGACATTTAAAGGCTTAACTAGGTTAATTAGGTTAACTAGGCAGGTTAGGGTAATTAGGCAAGTTATTGTATAATGACGGTTTGTTCTGTAGACTATGGAAAAAATAAATAGCTTAAAGGGGTTAATAATTTTGACCTTAAAATGGGTTTGAAAAATTAAAAACTGCTTTTATTCTAGCCAAAATAAAACAAATAAGACTTTCTCCAGAAGAAAAAAATATTATCAGACATACTGTGAAAATGTCCTTGTTCTGTTAAACATCATTTGGGAAATATTTAAAAAAGAAAGAAAAAATTCAAAGAGGGATCAATAATTTTGATTGCAACTATATATATATATATATACCAAATAAAATATCCTTCAACAGCCTAGTATATCTTAGATAATGAAATAAGTCGCTATATGAATCACACTTGTTTAGCAGAAATGTAGAAATGCAAAGAAAAGAATAAAGAACAAAGTTTGCAAATATTATACTGTTATGACAGTATTACAAACGTTATTAGACTACACTAACAGTTGCTTAAACTTGAAAGAAATACCCTGATTCAGTGAGTGATTTCTTGCCCAATTAATATACTCCAAATCACCTAATTCTGCCAGTCACAATCAATCAAGTCAACAAGAAAATAAACAATTATTTAAAATTAATATTAGCATTATAAGATAAATCAAATATTTGAAACAAGTTAACGTTACTATTCCATACACTACACTAGTCTCTAATGTTAAAGTATAAAATCAGCAACTTTACGCATGCAAAAATTATACGCTATTTTTATATCCTACTGTAGAAAATGTCACATGCATACACCGACTTAAAATAGTTTACAATTACAATTACAATGTAATCATAATGCTGACCTAATACATAGGCTGACCAATACACAGCTTGGATTAATAAACACTGGACATTGACTCCTCCACAGATTCTCCAAAAGTGAAAGCTACTGAATGTCTCACAAAACAAAAAACACATTTTCTCATTCGTCTGTCTCATTTACATTTTTAACCTCTTCTCACACCTCACTACTTTTAGGTTGGTGTGTTGCACTAGGCTTCCACAAGAAATGAAAAGGCCTTTTTTGCCTGAAGGTTATACAAATTAATGCATGTGAGAAACAGGCCTTCTGCAAGGCGCAGCAATCATGCAGTATTTATATTCATTTGTTGTGTTTTAGTTCTCTCTTTCATTTTAGTTTTATAAGTGGTAATCTTGCATAAACGGCTTCACTAAGTCAATATTTAAGTATTTTTAGAATAGAAGTACATCACTAAATATGTAGGTTAATAGGTTAAAGCTTTGTTTGCCATATCATTCTGCTGTATTACTGTGGAATGAACAGAGCTATAAATGTGCTGGATTTAGCAGTGAATTTTCATTACCGTCACTAAATATCTAGGACTTTTTATGTTTTAGTAGCATGGACTGAATCTAATCAGAGAACAAGTATTGATTTAATAAATATGTGCAGTTTTTTTTTGCAGTTTATTATTTTTGCTAAATTCTTAATATTTTTGAGGCCATATAGATCATAGGAAATTTTGTCAATTTTTGTTCAGAAATTGCTATGAACAATATAAGGGAAATAAAACAAAAATCTTAGAGGACATGCTTGGAAAATTACTTGAATTAGAAACTAAAAATAAAATACAATAACTCAGGACATGCTTATACAATTATTTGATTATAATAAATTAATCAAATAAAATAACACAACATACCATAATAAAATAAAAATAAAAAATAAAATAACTCAGGACATGCTTGGAAAATTACTTGATTTTAAATAACGTAACATAACAACAAAATAACTATTAGGACATGCTTAGAAAATTACTTGAAATATTAAAATAAAATGAAATTAAACAAAATAAAACAGGACATGCTTAGAAAATTACTTGAATTATTAAAATTTAATTAAATTAAATCAAATGAAACATAGGACATGCTTAAAAATTACTTAAATTATTAAAATAAAACGAAATAAAATAAAATAAATCATAACACATGCTTATAAAATTACTTGAATTATTAAAATAAAATAACACATAGGACATGCTTAGAAAATTACTTGAATTATTAAAATTAAATAAAATTAAACTAAATAAAACAGGACACGCTTGAAAAATTACCTGAATTATTAACATAAAAATAATTCCCCAAAAAATTATTCAAATAAATAAAATAAATTTACTCACAGGACATGCTTATAAAATTACTTAACATAAAATAATAAAATAAAACAACAACTTAACAAAACATACCGAATTAAAATAAAATAACAAGACATGCTTAGAAAATTACTTGATTAAAATGAAGTAATACAAATAATATAACACAGCATAAATAAAATAAAATGACTCATAAGACATGCTTAGAAAAAATACTTGAATTATTAAAATGAAATAAAATAAATAATTCATAGGACTTGCTTAGAATAATTACTTGATTAAAATAAAATAAAACAACAACATAACATACTAAAATAAAATAAAAAAACTCTTAGGACATGCTTGAAAAACTACTTGAATTATTAAAATAAAGTAAAAATAACTTAAGATATGCTTGGGAAAAGTACTTAAATCAGACAAAAAAAATAAATCATATCATGAATTCCTATTTGTTTATCATATTAGTCTAGTCATTTTAATTAAAGTTAGCTATTTTGTTGAACTTTTTTTTTTGCTACATTTCTGTCTAGTCAAAATGACTTTAAATAAGCAGTTTGACTAACAGAGTTTTAAAACCGCTTCTTCAACAATGTCAGTTCTCATGCAGCACAGCTTATTTTTGCTTCTATTTCCACCTGAACAAACCCTGTGGAAATCTCGACCTCTCTCTTGAGACGAGAACAGAGAGCCTGTCATATTCATTCGGCAATAAACTCATTCATCTGTTTCTGTCCGACAGAAGGTTAGTCTTTGAGGGCACAGCATGTATCAAGGGATCACAATATTTCCAAAACTTTGACAATGCAACTTTTCCCCTCCATTTTATGACACGCTTTTGTGAAACACTTTCAATTTTGAGGTCACGATTTATTGTTTAGGACTGAAAAGCAAAGGAAGAGCTTAAAAAAGAAAAAAAGAAAAAAGAAGATAAATTAAGCAGTGCACCGGCTTAAACGCGTTCAATCTAGCGAGCAATGTCAACATTTATAGACTTGGAGTGCAATTACTTGTCAGCGGGGATAAAAATGAGATACTACCACCCTCTGCTGGCACACATCCAGATGCTGAGCGAATGAATGTGGGCAGATGGCCACGCGCTTCCCTCTTCAATCCATACAAGTCTTCCAACGGGATCCATTTTTACCACCTCATAGCTTTGAATGTGTATCTCTGGGTTCTGAAATCTGCTCATTTACAACATTATTTTAAAACGTGATCGAGTTTAAAACAGCAACAACAGATCAACTAGCTATATTAATCCTGCTGTAAAAACTGAATAGAAACCTCACAGAAGTTTTAATGGTTTCCACTACAAATAGCATTGAAGACATTACGTCACCTTAGAATTATAAGGTTCTATCTACATTCTGAATGATTTAGAGATATTAAACTTCAAAGTTTTTGCATTCCATATAGCAAACAATATGTGTGCAACAGTTCTCTTTAATACATTAACATGGCAGAGACCATAAATGTACTCTAAATGTAAATTATCAAAGTTCTCTTAGATTTGTAAATTGGAGTAAAAAAAAAAAAAACACGGTAAATGCAGATAGAACCTTCTAATTCTGAAAAGTCATTTCCCACTTGGAATTATAAGGCTCTATCTGGCAGATCATTCATTGAAGCATTACTTATCAAGAAATACAATCACAAAAAATATATAAATTGGTGACAATTTGGTAACATTATGTTGATGCTTGAGAAAGTTAAATCTTTACTTTCTATAACATTTATTTAATGTTTTAGGATGAATATTTTAATCTTGTTCAAACTAAGCATACAAGGCTGTGCTAAATATTTTGTAATGTAATGTGTATTTATATAGTGCATTTATTGTGTGTGGCCATACACTCAAAGCGCTTCACAATCATGAAAGGGGAGTCTCTCCACACCACCACCAGTGTGCAGCATCCACTTGGATGATGCGACGGCAGCCACAGGCCAACGGCGCCAGTGCGCTCACCACACACCAGCTATAGGTGGATCGGAGAGACAGTGATAGAGCCAATTTGGTGGATGGGGATGATTGGGAGGACATGATTGTAAGGGCAGAGAGGGAATTAAGTCAGGACACCGGGGTTACACCCCTACTCTTTCCGAGAAATGCCATGGGATTTTTAATGACCACAGAGAGTCAGGACCTCAGTTTAACGTCTCATCCGAAAGACGATGCCCACTGACAGTGTAGTGTCCCCTGACTTTCACTGGGGCATTAGGACTCACACAGACCGCAGGTTGAGCGCCCCCTGCTGGCTTCTCTAACACCACTTCCGACAGCAACCTAGTTTTCCCATGTGGTCTTTTTATTCAGTGCATATTTTAATTTTATCTAATTAATATGTTACTATTTATTAAATGTTATGCTTTATATGAATTGTTGAATTATATTTATTTAATATGCTATATTTCTTTTTAATGTCCCATGAATTAAATTAAATATCAAGGCTTATTGAATTTAAAGAATTTAAATGAAAACAGACAGTAAGCTAATTAGTTTAATTAACACTAAAAAGTGTTTCACTTAGCATATATACACAAATAAAAATATTTCACATTTAATTTATACATTTTTTATATTCTTTTTTTAACAATGTAAAATTTAACATTTCATCACAATGACACACATCTGAATTTTGTGTGGTGTGGCATTATTTAGCCGACTTAGATTTTGTGTGATGTTTGTCTTTCTGGTCTTTCCCGCTGTGAATGGAGCAGTCCAGTGAAATTACAAAGAAAGTTAATCCTTATTGGTCCTTGTTCGTGCATTAAAAATGCTCATTGGCTCACAGAAAGAACCTTATAGAGCCAAGCTAGAGTTTGACTTTGTAGATAAACCTTTTTTAAATAAAAAGTCTTAAAATATATACAATTTTATAAAAAACATCCCATAATGTAAATAAGTTGTCATTTAATAAGAATGTGCTAATAACTCAATTTTGACAAAAATGTCAGATAGAACCTTATAATTCTAAGGTGACGATTAACAAACCATGAAATTATGACCATTAAAACCAGTACATTTTTAATTGTTTCTAGTGTATTTCGGGACACAATTGGCAGATCATTCTGCTGTGGTGATCCTTGATCAATCAGAGACAAGCATTGTATTTTGGGACACATTCCATTGGAGATTCAGGGAAGATTTCCCTCTGAAAAATCCATTCAGATTTTCTTTTAACATACAAGGCTAAAAATGATCATTAGAGATCCAGAGGACTATTACGGTTTATATTTAAACCCAATATAATTTCCACTATAACCATTGTAAATTCTTTGATGGTTTCTATTCTTTTGTTTTGTTTTTTTAGAAGTGAAGTTTATTAAAAGACAGCAACAAGTAATTTAAATGTAACCGACCAGATAAAGTTTATTGACAAAGTTTATTGACCTAACAAGGTCTAACAAGAATTAGTTGAAACTCTTGAGGTGTAGTGTAGTTAAGTTGAAAAGCATTTAAAACTGTGATTATTTAGTGATCATTTATGTGATCATTTAAAAGCTCAGTTTTAAGGTGATACATTCTCTCAGACAAAATATTCTGGGTTGTTCCTTTGGTGTTTTCTATTGTTTTTAAAGTGTTTAATGCATTTAATGTGTTAGCTTGCCTTAGCATGCTGCTAACATACTTCAAGATGGTTTTAAAATCATTACTTGAATGTTTAAGTGAACCGATAGCAGGTTTTATGTTGTTAATATGTTTTTAGGTGTTTGAACACATTGCTAGCATGGTTTAGAATATAGTTTGCATGTTGGTTTTTAACTTGACATCTTGCTAACGTATTTTCTAGGTTGTTGTTTGGATGTTTTATTATGTTGACTTAACATTTCTGTAGTTGATTTTACTACACTGCTCACTGTTTTATCATACTACAACATTTCTATATTGTATTTTAGTTTGTCTTAGCACCTTGCTGCTCGATTTTAGATAGTTGTAGCACAATGCTAAAATGATTTAGATAATATTTCTGTAGTTGATTTTACCACACTGCTTGCATGTTTTAGCATACTGCTAACATTTCTAGACTTTTTTGTTTGCCTTAGCACCTTGCTACTTGATTTTACATAGGTGTAGCACAATGCTAAAATGATTTAGCTAACATTTCTGTAGTTGATTTATATTGTGTTGTAGCTTGTTTTAGCACCTTGCTGATTGTTTTTACATTATTGTAGCACATTGCTAAAATGATTTAGCTAACATTTCTGTAGTAGATTTTACCACACTGCTCGCATGTTTTAACATACTTCATTTCTATATTGTGTTTTAACTTGTTTTGGCAACTTGCTACTTGATTTTACATAGTTGTAGCATGATTTAGCTAACATTTCTGTAGTTGATTTCACCACTCTGCTTGCATGTTTTAGCATACTAAACATTAACATTAACATTTCTATATTGTGTTTTAGCTTAGCACCTTGCTACGTTGTTGTTGTATATTGCTAAAATGGTTTAGCTAACATTTTTGTAGTTCATTTTACCAAATTGCTTGCATGTTTTTGTATATTGCTAACATTTCTAAATTGTTTTACCTTGTTTTAGCACCTTGCTACTCATTTCTATATTGTTGTAGCACATTGTTAAAATGTTTTAGCTAACATTCCTGTAGTTGATTTTACCACATTGTTCACGTTTTAGCATACTGCTAACATTTTTAAATTGTGTTTTAGCTTGTCTTAGCACGTTGCTACTTATTTCTACATTGGTACACATTGCTAAAATAGAGTAGCTAACATTTCTGTAGTTTATTTTACCACACTGCTCACATGTTTTAACATACTGCTAACATTTCTAAATTGTGTTTTAGCTTGTCTAAAGACCTTGCTACTCGTTTCTACATTGTTGTAGCGCACTGCTAAAATGGTTTAGCATATTGGTAGCAGGTTTTTTCAAGTAGTTAGCAGTTTGGGATTTATGTTTCTAACCATTTAGCATATTAACAGGTTAAACTTCTTTTACACAACAATAAAAACCAAGCAAACAGCTTACCTTTTCATAGTAGCTGACGTTCCTCTCCGCTGTGTCAACAAAAGCTGATCGCAGGTCAGTTCTCATGACCTTATTCCAGCGGGTCCAGTCACTCTTGAGTGCATTATTTGCCCACTCCAGCCGGTCCTCCAACTTTTCCAGGTCATCTCTCATCTGAACACACAAGCATTGGTTGCTTAGCATGATCCAGTTAGCATCTACTAGTATAGCTTTCTCCATTGAAGCCCATTCAAAAGTAGCAAAGTATTAAGACAACAAACCACAGATATGTAATATATTATAATATATTTGAAATGTATATGTTGCTTTGCATTTGGCATCTATTAGTAAGAAATTGGTGTAATTGTGTCTAGTGGTAAACAAACCTAAACACTCTTAAACCGTATAGGATTTCCTGAAGACAGACTAGCTGATTAATCCCTCACTTGACCAATTTTAAAAATGTGTAGTTTTGCGCATTCCTAATCCTGAACTGTGACTCTAGAGATGAAGTCATGTAGCTCTGAATAGACAAGATGCAAGATGGCAATATTATCAGAGTAGCTCTTCCTCTGTCAGACTGCTGACGTACAGATATTTTAGAGTGCTGTAAAACTTTCATTACCGAGAACTCCTGTAAAAAGCTGCTGAGCGTGCGGGAATACATTCACTGCGCTGATATCAACTAGGCTGGTCACTGTAATTAAGTAAATTCATTTCTTGGCTCACTGCAAGTTGTCTCAAAAGCTTAACTGAGTTGTTTGAACATTAATGCTAAACATATCAGATTTTTTCAAACCAGACTATCATATAGTTATTTATTTAACATTTGCTCTGCTACCAAACCTCGTACTGCCTATTGACCTTATTCTTCAATGTGAAAGTGCGCACGTTTTCGCAATTGTTTTAGAACTTCTGATTCAGTTGCCTATGGGAGAAATGTCTAGGAATAATAAACAGCAGAAAACGGTCAAACTACTTGCTCTACAAACAAGTCTTTGCATGACTATACAGACAAGGCAGAATAATATAATAAGAAAATATCAGTTTGCAACATCAAGCAACAAAACAAGCTGTTTTTATCGTCTATAAATGAATAGAAGTGAATGAGACCGGAAGTCTCGAGCCAAAAAGATTCAAATGAATCTGCGCCCGCTCATACGCAGAGAACAAGGTGAACACTACTAGTATGTTTTTGAAACAAATGAATACTTTCTTCACTGGGGACATTGGAAACATCTATGAACTTTGTATCAGAGTTTTTATAAACATATCAACAGTAGTACCAGCTGAAAATGCAGCTTTCTAGGTGTTTGAACACATTGCTAGCATGGTTTAGAATGTCGTTTGCTTGTTGTTTTTTAACTTAACACGTTGCTAACATATTTCTGGGTTGTTTCTAGGCTGTTTTATTATGTTGACTTGACTTAACACGTTGCTAACATTTCTATAGTTGATTTTACCACACTGCTCATGTTTTAGTATACTGCTAACGTTTTTATATTGTGCTTTAGCTTGTCTCAGCACATAGATATATACACTAGATATCGCATACGGACCCGAGCATGCGCCAATAGCGCAGCCACATTTGTGCAGGGCTCCCAGCACAAACGTCATTCAACCGCACTAGTCAAGACCGTGTGCCACTTGAAGATGCTGGACTTTAGCGCTGTGTACAACCGTAGTAACGAGCAAACAATGAAAACAATGCACAAAGGCAGAACATTATATCGGTAAGATTTCGTTTTTATGTTATGAACGTTTGTGCTCAACAATTAACGTTATTGATGATACTGCACTCACCATAAGGCAAAGTAGCACCAACTTGCTTGAAATACTGGGCTTATGCTAGTTTTGTTGAATAAAATCAACAGATAACTCTATTTAAAAGTTGATTATTAAACTGTTCTTGATTAATGCACGGATGTATTTAAAGACCTTAGAGTACTTTAGCTAGCTCTTCAAATACATTTGTCTCTTAATGATTAATTGTTAATCTCTGCAATGCTTTGTATGATTGGAACAAACTTAGTGCACTCTGTGACAATCATACACAGAGGTTAGTTTCAGCACAGTGCCACCTAGTGGTCAGGAGACTATTTTATTTTTATTTTTTTTAAGTTTTGCTAAAAACCTAATTTACTTTACTAAAAAAAGATATATTTTAGTATTGTATGATTTCCAAAGTTATGAGAAGGGCCAAACTGAATCTGGAGAATTTGTTTTTGGAATGATTTTGAGTGTGTATTAACTAAAAACTTACCAAAAAAAAAAAAAAAAAAAAAAACCTTTTAAACTTTTATAAGGTTTGCAATGAAAATCCAATTAGATCCACTAATTAGGTAAATAAAGCAAGTCTCTTACGATATAGATCTACTAAAATACAGAAATTACTTTACAAACTATATTGTAAATCAATCATATTATCATTTGCATATTATTTAATAATCCTTTAATTCATTTTCCTTCGGCTTAGTCCCTTATTTATCAGGGGTCGCCACAGCGGAATGAACGGTCAACTATTCAGCATATGTTTTACGCAGCTGATGCTCTTCTAGCTGCAATCCAGGACTGGGAAACACACATACACTCTTTCATTTACACACATACCTTACAGGCAATTTTGTTTACTCAATTTACCTATAGCCCATGTCTTTGGACTGTGGGGGAAACCGGAGCACCCGGAGGAAACCCACACGGACATGGGGAGAGCAAACTCCACACAGAAATTCCAACTGGCCCAGCCGGGACTCGAATCAGCGACCTTCTTGCTGTGAGGCGACAGTGCTAACCACTGAGCCACCATTCAATAATATTACTGATAATTAAAATAAAAAATATAAATAATCAATATTAATATATATTTACACACATTTATGCAAGTAAATATATAGACTCGATGGGGTAAAAAAAACAAAACAGCAAATTTCTGTGTGCGCAGATTCTGTGTGGGCCTTTACAAGTTAATTTTAATAAATATTTTTTTTGTATTTATTTTTCTTTTCTTTTTTAACAAAATTGGTCTTGCTAAATTAAGAGCAATATACAAAGCATAACTATATCCATATTATACAGTGCATATCCGGAAAGTATTAATTTTTTTATGTTACAGCTTTATTCCAAAATGGATTAAATTCTTTTATTTCCTCAAAATTCTACACACAATACTCCATAATGACAATGTAAAAAAAAGAGTTTTTTTAAATTATTGCAAATTTGTTAAAAATAAAAAAATGAAAAAAATCACATGTACGTGAGTATTCACAGCCTTTGTCGTGAAGCTCTAAATTATCTATGAACTGAGGTACATTCTGTTTCCACTGATCATTCTTGAGATGTTTCAGCAGCTTAATTGGAGTTCACCTGTGGTAAATTCAGCTGATTGGACATGATTTGAAAAGGCATACACCTGTCTATATAAGGTCCCAGGGTTAACAGTGCATGTCAAAGCACAAACCAAGCATGAAGGCAAAGGAATTGTCTGTATACCTCCGAGACAGGATTGTCTTGAGGCAGAAGGCTGGGGAAGGTTACAGAAAAAATTCTGCTCTGAAAGTTCCAATGAGCACAGTGGCTTCCATCACCCGTAAGTGAAAGATGTTTGGAACCACCAGGACTCTTTCTAGAGCTGGCCGGCCATCTAAGCTGAGTGATCGGGGGCCTAATGGTTACTCTGTCTGAAGTTCAGACTAAAATTTAACTCTTTGGAGTGAATGCCAGATGTTATTTTAAAGAAAATCAGGCACCGCTCATCACCAGGTTAATACCATCCCTGCAGTGAAGCATGGTGGTGGCAGCATCATGCTGTGGGGATGTTTTTCAGCAGCAGGAACTGGAAGACTAGTCAGGATAGAGAAAAAGATGAATGCAGCAATGTACAGAGACATCCTGAATGAAAACTTGCTTCAGAGTGCTCTGGATTTCAGACTGGGGCGACGGTTCATCTTCAGGCAGAACAATGACCCAAAGCACACCGCCAAAATATCAATGGACTGGCTTTACAACAACTCGGTGAATGTCCTTGAGTGGCCCAGCCAGAGCCCAGACCTAAATCCTATTGAACATCTCTGGAGAGATGTAAAAATGGCTGTACACCGTCGCTTTTAATCCAACCTGATAGAGCTTGAGAGGTACTGCGAAGAGGAATGGGCAAAAATTCCCAAAAACAGGTGTGCCAAGCTTGTGGCATCATATTTAAAAAGACTTGAGGCTGTAATTGCTGCCAAAGGTGCATCAACAAAGTATTGAGCAAAGGCTGTGAATACTTATTTAAATGTGATTTTTCAGGTATTTTATTTTTAATAAATTTGCAACAATTTAAAAAAAATCTTTTTTTCACATGGCTGATTAATTGCGACTTTAAAACACTCCAGTGTCCCTGTATCTGTGTTTACACTCAGTAAACAGCAGTGAGTTCGGTGAACTAATGACCTACACAGCCAATCACAGTCATTTCTGTTGAGCAAGTGAAAACAATGCAGCACTGTTTAAGAGCGTGCTAAACAGCAGTGAAATGTTAGCGGGAAATGGATGTTTTTAAAACTTAAATATTGATTGGTACCGAATTCCAGGATCGTGACAACCCTATTGCCACCTAGTGGTCAAAATATAATTCACATAAAATAAATTTATAATAAAATATCCTTTAATTAGAATCCATTAAAAAAAATTCACTTTCTATTTTTAAAAAGTAGTGTTGGCAATCTTTCGTCCACATCATACATTTTTAAAAGTCTTCCTGTCACTGCGCAGTTTCTGATTGGCTCACAAGGTTGTGTGTTAACAACTCTATCACAGTCCATTATTTGAATTCCTCTCTGGGGGCAAAAGCACCTCTGGATGACACTCAACAGTATCTGTGTCTAAACATGAGCACATCCGAGCGAGAGACGAACAGTAAACATGCCAAGTGATGTCCACAATGACAGGCCTGTGGGAACGCCGCCATGTCAGATCAGCGGTCCAAGACTGAGAGGAACGTTTAAGAGAGCTAGAAAGAGAGAGACGTTTGTTGACAGGTAAGCTAATGAAGGTCAAAGGTGCTGTCTGTTAGCGCTCCGTCTCATTTCCACTGCAGTGTGTGAGAATGAGACGTGAGGCTGTCTTGAGGAACAGAAGTGTGTTTGGTGATTGGTGAATGAACGCAGGGCTCAAGGGACGAGACGTCTGCTTTTTTGACAAGCAGGCAAGATCATTAGTGCTGATGCTGTTGTCATTAAAACACAAATATACAGTTGAAGTCAGAATTATTAGCCCCTCTGTATATTTTTGATCCCAATTTTAGTTTAACGGACAGATTTTTTTCAACACATTTCTAAACATAATAGTTTTAATAACTTATCTCTAATAACTGATTTTTTTATCTTTGTCATGATGACTATACATTATATTTTACTAGATATTTTTCAAGATATTCAGCTTAAAGTGCCATTTAATGTTTAACTAGGTTAATTAGGCAAGTTAGGGTAATTAGGCAAGTCATGGGCTGTTTCTCAATTCCAAGAATGCAGGGAATGGACTTGCGTTCTCGTGGAGACCGGTCTTGCCAGGTCATCTCAGAAGAACAAACTCAGGACACTGCGAGAACAGAGAACGCATGCTCTGATAAATGAGATGCTGCAATCTTCCTGATGGTCACTTGACCTTCACACATTTTTAACAAAACATTATTTAAACATTACAGCATTCAGCGGTTTATTGTTTTTTCCCTTTTCAAAATATATAAAACATGCACAAAAACTTTACAAATATACTTTGCACAATACAGAAAAAGCCATTGTATAATGATGGTTTGTTCTGTAGATAATAAAACTAAAATAAAATATTGCTTAAGGGGGCTAATAATATTGACCTTAAAATGTTTATTTATTTTTTTGTTAAAAACTACTTTTATTGTAGTCGAAATATTACAAATAAGACTTTCTCCAGAAAAAATAATATTTTAGGAAATACTGTGAAAGATTCATTGCTCTGTTAAACATCATTTGGGAAATGTTTGAAAAATAATTAAATAAATAATAATAATATTAATAATAATAATAATAATAATAATAATAATAATAATAATAATAATACAGGGTATATGCAGGAATCCTAAAAGTGATTTACCCTTTTAAAGACCTTCTCAGAATGTTAAGACCTCATCACCACTTCCAGTTCTAATCAGTATCAAACCTTTAACTTACATTTTCCCATTTTGCAGTGTGTTTTGCTCTATGGTTTCGCTCTATGTGGAGAGCATCACCTTTCTGCATTTGTCTCAAATTACATGAATTCATCTGGACGGAGGAGCTTGGCTGAACATGCCCCGACCCAAACTAATCATGTGGATCAAGCATGCCATTGTTAATATTAGGAGAAAATTAAATATATTTATGCTTTTTTTGTAGTCAAACACTTTGGACAACGACTGAACAAAATTTAAGACCTGGTAAAACATTATTAAGACTTTAATAACTTCATTTTCTCATAATTGATTTAGCAACTTTTAATACTTTAAGACCCCAGGGACACCCTGTAATAAAATAAAATAAAATAAATAAATTACAGGCCGGCTAATCATTTTGACTTCAACTGTATATTTGCACAAAGCTAAACAAGCTGATGGCAATATTCAGAACATCATGTACCTTTATATCTAGTTTACATATTCAAGTCTATTTGGACAGTGTCTGCAATTCAGTCTACACTCAAAAAAATGATTACTGATGCTTGTTCAACCTGTTTAAAATGAGCTAAAACAACACAATTCTAATATTTTCATTTCTTTGGGCAATATTTTTTTGTTTTATGTTCAGTCCACTTAAATTTGAAAACCATCAAATTAACGTAAGCGTTTTGTGTTGGGACAACATGAAAGAATTGTGTTGGTCCAACTACCTGGTTAGAGAATTTGTAGTTCCCAGCATGCTTTGCATGGGATTTAATTAAGAGAGAAAATTTTTTACAAAAAAAAAAGTTAATAGAAAGACTTGTTAGAGTTTAATCTTTAAAGATTTGACGATTTTCATGTAATGCTTTAAGTTTTGAGATTACCACCTTGCAGAAGCACCCATGCTTTGGGTGTTGGCAGCTTAATTAGCAAAAATGCAGTTTGTTGCTTTGATCAGTGAGCAATAACTGTCCTAAAAGAGTTCTGAGATCAGTCTCAATCAACTGTACATGTAACTCATGAAATATGCATTTAGGATAACTTAAATAAAACTAAGAGACTTCGAAATGTACGACACATAATAGACATACAAGATATTATAAGACCTTTTGAGTTTAAGTTAAATAAAAATACAAATGTATTTAAACTTTTGTTTGATAAAATCATGTTGGACCAACTCAATTGCATTTAATTGTGTAAATATGTTTTTTTTTTTTTGTTGGTGCTAAACAAATTTATATGATGGAAATCCTGCCTCAAATAAATTGAGTTCATCCAATGAGGTTTTGTTTTAGTGCACAGTAAAAATGCTGGGTTCCACACAACTGATCTGTGTTGGAACAACATGAAGGAATTAAGTTAACTTGTTAGTTTTTACTAAGTTAAGTGGATTGACAATAAAACAATTAAGTTGTCCCCTCAAACTCAAAAATTGTGTTGTATCCACTGAATTTAAATAAGTAGTTTGAACAAACAGCAAATGTCATTTTTTGAGTTTATTGGACAGTTAGAAGTAAGGGCTGTTTATTTAGTATTGTATAATGACCTTTACTGCCCTCTATTGGGCAGAAAGCACATTACGGCATCTTAGAACACTTTTCTCATTGTGTTAGAGTGAATGTAAAAGATGACAGGATAATAATGTAAAAAAAGATGGCAGGAACTGGATGTCTCACGTGCTATATTTGAACCCATAACTGCAAATTTGAGAGTCCCATGTCAATGTGTCTGAAAAGTTTGAGATAACTGCTAAATGTCCTGTAATTTGCTAACAAACGCTAAGAAAGAAGCTGTAATATACAGTTGCAATCAGAATTATTCAACCCCCTGATTTATTAGACCCCCTGTTTATTTTTTTCCCCAATTTCTGTTTAACGGACAGAATATTTTTTCAACACATTTCTAAACATAATAGTTTTAATAACTCATCTCTAATAACTGATTTATTTTATCTTTGACATGATGACAGTAAATAATATTTGACTATATATTTTTCAAGACACTTCTATACAGCTTAAAGTGACATTTAAAGGCTTAACTAGGTTAATTAGGTTAACTAGGCAGGCTAGGGTAATTAGGCAAGTTATTGTATAATGATGGTTTGTTCTGTAGACTATGGAAAAATAAATAGCTTAAAGGGGTTAATAATTTTGACCTTAAAATGGGTTTTAAAAATTAAAAACTGCTTTTATTCAAGCCAAAATAAAACAAATAAGACTTTCTCCAGAAGAAAAAAAATATTATCAGACATACTGTGAAAATTTCCTTGTTCTGTTAAACATCATTTGGGAAATATTTAAAAAAGAAAAAAAAATCAAAGGGGGTTCAATAATTCTGATTGCAACTGTAAGACAACAAACCATGAGGGTGTAAATAAAGTGCAAAAAATAAACTTATTAAAATGTATGCATTCATTTTGGTAGGCTTAAAATACTTAAAAAAGGAGAAAATTTAACAGCTAAAAAAGATTATGTAAATAATATAAATATACATTAATTCTGCAACCCCAACAAATGAACAAAAATATATTTTTATTAAAATGAATGCATTAAATTTGATAAACATAAAATATGATGCAAACAAGTAGCAGATGCAGAAATAAAAACTATAACAATGTATTAAAATAAACTCATTAAAGATTTTTTTATTAAAATTTAAAAATCCTTTATATATAAATAAACTATAAATATAAATTAAAAACAAACAAAAAATACTTTTAAGTATGAATTATAACTAAATGTTTACTCCACCGGATGAGTATGTGGCAACCAGTTCTGAACTAAAATAATGCTATTACTACAACAATAATAACACACCTCTCCGTCTACAAACCACATGATTTCGGGTTTCATTCATGTCTGCAGCACAAAGTAGAAGAGCCAGTCTAGGAAAAGGTCACTTGCACCACACCTAGATTTCATAAGGGAAAACCTACTTCACTAAAATGCTCAGCAGAGTGAGATATGAACCTGTTAACCACTTCAAAAAGCAACAGCATGTTAGACAGCATTTTAGAGATGTTAACATAACACACAAAAGCATTTAAACATAGAGCCGCTACTGCTTAAGTGTTGTGTTGTCGAAAGTATTGATTTTGTTCTGTATGAATCAATACTTAAGTATTTTAATCTATTTTATTTTCCGCACACAAATAATGAATTATTTTATTACATGTTCAATAGATTAGCAAAATATATGTTAAATAATGTTAAAATGTAAAACACACACTGAAACAGAAGTAAACGTAGAGTAAAACTCCTAGTAAAGTTGTTCTGTTGCATTTATTTATGCTATTGGTTATAATTAGCTTTTTTATTACTACTGTAACTGTTGACTTGTTTTCAGTAATGTTTATACTTTAATTTTAATATTAGAGAAAAAACTTCTATAGAAATAAGAATAGTCATTTATTAGAACGCTCTATGGCATAATTCAGCAAAATGTTATATAGTTTAAAACTATAAAAGCATATTTTACTCTAATACTTTTTTTAGATGGACCAGAAGTAAAAATAAAATAGAAGTTAAAGAAAACTCCCCTTTTTTGGGAAATGGACTCATTTTACAAGTCATCTAAAGTTAAACAGTTAAGTTTTTCCATTTCTGAATGCATTCAGCCGTACTCCAAGAGCACTTATAGCTTAGCTTATAATAAATCATTACCATAAATCATTGAATCAGATTAGATCACCTTGCCCCAAAAAACAGAAAAAAATCCAAATCCTTTTTTTTTAGATCATGTTCATATTTAAAGCCTTAAATAGTCAGATAATATATTTTGAGATTTTTGAGCAAGATGCTAATGGTCTAATCCCATTCAATGATTTATGCTAAGCTAAGCTAAGCTAAAAGTGCTCCCACCAGACCAGAAGAAGGGTTTAATAGATTTAAAAATGGTAAAAAATCAGCCGTTTAACTTAGGTAAGAGATTCTGGCAAACTGTCCAACGCCTCAGGAGAAGAACAGTTTCACACTAGCTATGTTTCCATCCAAAAGTGCAAATTAACTATATGTGCAAAACTGGAATATCGCATAAAAGCGAATAAAGCAACGTTACCATCCAACGAGTCAAAGCGAACAAAATCGTCACTTCCTGATTAAATGGCACCAAATATCAACAGTAAAAACAGAATTTGCTGTGGTAGGAGAAGCTGAGTTAATCTTTTCTTAACTTAATTAATGACTTGCTCTTCAGAAGGCAATCCTGACATGCAATCCTGGCTTTTGAAGGCGTCAAACTCGGACCACATATGCTCTTGATTCTAGAGGTGATTATTAATATAATAACCCTAATATTGAGATGGTTAGGCCTTTAGAATGATCAAAACAACATTTCAGATGTTTTACAATGTGCTCAGCCTGCTGGTTTGTCCATTAACACACATTTATCATTACATGATCTCTTATATCAAAACTACATGACTTTTTTTAATGCACATACTGGAATTTGTTTCGTAAAAGTGTTTCCAACATAGTTTATGTGCATCTTTTCTTATCGAATAAAAAAAGTTTTTCCTACTCAGTTATTTTCATACATTTTTTATGTGCATTTTCAAAATTTCCATCAACCAATTTTTTTTATTTTTTATTATTATTATTATTTTATGCGCATATCAAAAATGTGCATAAAAATAGGTGCATGGAAATGTAGCTACTGACACTGTTTACAGCAGAAATAGGGAGCTGTTGACATCAACTGGGGATGTTGTCGGTGGAAGGAATACTTTTAGGATCTCCTCAACCCCACTGACATGTCTTTCATTGAGGAAGCAGAGACTTGGGATGCAGGGGTGGACTCCACCCACCACCCAAGCTGAGGTCACTGAGGTAGTTTGCAAGCTCCACAGTGGCAAAGCAGCAGGGTTGGATGAGATTCATCCTGTGTATCTTAGGTCTCTGGATATTGTAGGGCTGTCTTGGCTGACACATCTCTACAATATTGCTTGGAGATCGGGGACAGTACCTCTGGACTGGGAAACTGGGATGGTGGTTCCCATTTTCAAGAAGGGGGACCAGAGGTTGTGCTCCAACTACAGGGAGATGACAATCCTCAGCCTCCCTGGGAAAGTCTGGAGAGGAGAATCTGGCCAATGATTGAACCTAGAATCCAGGAAGAACAATGCGGTTTTCGTCCAGGCCGTGGTACACTGGACCAGCTCTATAACCTTACTAGGGTGCTCGAGGTTTCAAGGGAGTATGCCAAACCAGTCCACATGTGTTTTAAGAAGGCATTTGACCATGTCCCTCGTAGCATTCTTTGAAAGGTGCTCTGGGAGTATGAAGTCAGTTAAGGTCTTTCTCCTCCCTGTATGAACAGAGTAGGAGTTTGGTTTGCATTGCCGGCAATAAGGCTGAAGGGGGTCCGGTTCGGAATTTCAACTCTGTTATTTGCAGACAATGTTGTTCTGTTGGCTTTATTGAATATAGACCTTCAGCATGCAATGGGGTGGTTTGCTCCACTGGAAAAAGGTGGTTTGCCATATCCAGGTTGGAGGAAAGTCCTTACCCCAGGTGGAGGAGTTTCAAGTAACTTGAGGATGGAACGTGAGTTTGACAGGCGGACTGGTGCAGTAGCAACAGTAATGCGGTCGATGCATTGGTCCGTTGCGGTGAAGAAGGAGAAGAAGGCAAAAAAGCAAAGCTCACGATTTACCGGTCAATCTACCTTCCCACTCTCACCTATGGTCATGAGCTTTGGGTCATGACCAAAAGGACAAGATCTTGGATACAAGCGGCTGTAATGAGTTTCCTTTGCAGGGTGCACTCTGATAGATGGGGTGAGGAGCTCTGTCACCTGGGATGAGCTTGGAGTAGAGCCGCTGCTCCTCTACATCGAGAAAAGTCAGCTGAGGTGGCTTGGAAATCTGTTTCGGATGCCTCCTGGACGCCTACCTAGAGAGGTGTTCCAGGCATGTTTCACCGGGAGGAGGCCTCAGGGAAGACCCAGGACATGCTGGAGGGACTGTCTCTAGGCTTGCCTGGGAAGGCCTCGAGATCCCCCCCGAGTAGCTGGAGGAAGTCTGGGGAAAGGGAAATCTGGGGTTCTCTCCTAAGACTGCTGCCCCTGCTACCCGGCCCCAGAAAAGCGGACAAAAGTGGGATGAGATTGGATGAACTTTAGGTAAAATAAGCCTACTTAAAAAAAAAA
>CAIGQZ010032287.1:11588062-11601222 GCA_903798205.1 Danio tinwini | reverse complement strand
AGACAGACAGACAGACAGACAGACAGACAGACAGACAGACAGACAGATAGATAGATAGATAGATAGATAGATAGATAACAAAAGCCTTACTTCAGATGCAGCTGTGAGAAAGATCTTAAAATCTTTAGTGCTGGAGAAAATGGAATGTTCTGCTATTCTGTTCAGAAACCTGTGCAGAGCCCTCCTTCTGGTCTCTATGAAATCTTCATTA
Organism: Danio tinwini; assembly: GCA_903798205.1. Taxonomy (NCBI): domain Eukaryota; kingdom Metazoa; phylum Chordata; class Actinopteri; order Cypriniformes; family Danionidae; genus Danio; species Danio tinwini. The sequence goes on along the minus strand of CAIGQZ010032287.1, from coordinate 11,601,011 downwards.
AACCTCTCCACCATTCCCTTCATCACGAACTTCTCTGGCAGAGGCTGATGGGACACAATTACAGGTTAGGGTTTTAAATGCACTAGTATAGCACTTCTCATCATCCTCCAGGATTGTGGTCGAGAACCACTGCTCTAATGTTAACAGAAAATGGACGTTTTTGAACTCAATACTTTTGACAACACTAAATTGTAAACATGACAGAAATCAAAGTCTTTGTTTCATTACTAATAGACAGCTCACTAGTGTTAAATAAATATCAAAGGGTCTGATTAAGAAGCTGATAATCTACACAACAAGTGAAAAAACATTAGATATAACATAGAACGGTATAAAAGAAAATTGTTGTGGTTTTAAAGCCATGACTTTTGCAAACCGTGGTAAAACTTGAAACCAGTTATCATCCCATGCCTAGATTTAACCTGGTCACCACAAACTGAAAAAAAAACAAAAAAAAAAACTACCGTCCAATAGATTTGAACTCTAACTTATATTTAACTCACGTGAACAATGAGCGTAGGATGAGCTTCTTCCAGGCGTCCTTTTAACCACAGAAAGTCCTGGTATCGTCTTCGCACCTCAAACTCACTAGAGTCAAACTCGCTCCGTGTGGTCTGTCATGAAGGAGAAAGATGGAAAAAGACGAGAGAATTATTCACAGAAGCTGATCTTGCTGAATCTGTGTTTAGATCTGCTGTACCTTGGTCATGACCCGGTAGGTTATGTATGTCTCAATGGCAGTCACATGACTCTCTGGGTTATCAACTGTGACGAAAATATCTTTGGTCTCAACATCTTCCTCTTCTTCCTCAAACTTGTACTGGTTGATCATTGAAGCTGGCGAGGTCTGCATGGAGGTGTTAAAAGAGCTCCCATCTGTGATAGTTGTATCCTACACAAAAGCACAAGACATGTACGTAAGCACACGTGAAGGATCATGAACACTAAACAGGGCAACTGTTTTGACATCAAACAAACAGGTTTTTGCTGCCAAATGGGCATGAAATGGCTTACAGGAAAATATTTTTATGTTTACAATAATAAAGACCTATGATTTTATATGATTCAGAAAATTCAGACAAAGAATCATGGAATAAAATTATAATATATTATAGAACTGACTATTTTTGTATTTGGCAAGTTTTGGGTGAACAATTCAAAATATGTGGTCTATACTTGATCAAATCACCATAAAAGCTTGTGTCTGTGAGTATTATACAGCAAAAATACACTATTTAAAGGTGTTGTACGTAAGTTTTTCACTCTTCTAAAGCATAAAAATACCATAATATGTTTGCAGATATTTAAGGCCCCGTTTACACCAATACGTTTTAGTTTTAAAATGCATACCTTTTTCTATGGTTACGCCATCCGTCCACACTACGCTGGAGTTTAAGTGCCGAAAATGGAGCGTTTTGGAAACGCTGAAGAGGCTGTTTTAAGCCTTGTTTTCACTGAGGGGTACGGTACGGTTCTGGTTCGGTACGCTTTTATGGCTGTTATCGAACCGTACCGTACCACTTTTTTGGCACCCTTTCAGAAGGGTACAAAGATGAGAAAGGGGACCAAAAGGCGGAGCTACACGTGCAGCTGAACGCTGATTGATTACAGAGCGACGTCACAATCTCGTGGAGTTAGCCAGAATGAAAACAAAATGACCGCCATGTTTTTATTACACAACCGAGACAACTATATGTATATAATAACAAGCCATGGATGACCTGAGCTTAAACAAATTTTGCTGTTGTCTTGATGTACAGCCACAAAGCCAAGAAGATCAAAATCTGCCATGTCCTGTTGTAGCTTTACGAGGCCGTCTAAAAGTGAGAGCGGTTCTCCAGGGAGCTCGCGATCGCATCTATATTTGATATAACGAACTTCTTGAGCTGATGATAAAAACGTGTGTGTGATTATTAAAGTGTCTTCGACATCTGATCCATTCAGAAAAGAAAAGGACAAACGCGAGAGTGAAGCGCGAAAAAAAAGAGAAGCCTGACAAAACACAGGATCGAATTGTTTCAGCAACCTGAATCATGAACAAACTGCCATGTTACATGCTACATGTGCTGGTGAAGATTAGAGACACAGATTAGAGGTTTGCTCTGACTGGGCTATGTTGCGTGTTGTTTTTGAACTAAATCTATGCTTTGTGTAGTTTTTTCTGTAAGTGGTAACATATCGGAGACTGTAAGGGGCTGTATGTGTTCATAAATGTTTATTTATTTATTTTATAAAATTGCAGACGTTACAGTAGGCTATTTCGCACTGTCACTGATCTGCAGTTTTAATCAAATTATGTTCATAGAAATATATTATATGTTATTATATAGTAAACATAGTATTTATATGTTTAAAGCATGTGTTTTGTGAGAAGTGCTTCTCATATGATTTCTGAATGACCTGTGCGGCTTTACTGTAGACATTTATTCGAGCGAGAATGACATCGACTAAAACTCAGTCGTACACCAAGCCCACCAAAAGGGTACACTTTGTAGTGGAAACGCAAGTCTGATAAAGGTGACCCGTACTGTACCAGTCAGTGGAAACAAGCAATTAGTTTTAAAACGCTGCTGCTCAGTGTTAGTGTGGATGGGGAAAAACGGAGACATCTGAAAACGAAGGCGAGGCTGCAGACGTTCGCCTATCTGATTGGGGTTTTTTTCCCCAATATTAAATAGCCTACACACAGTTAGGTCTTGCATCCTCTCCTTGTAAGTTCAGACTTCGCAAGTTTGATATGGAAAACAATTTTCTGATGACACGTTGGATAAACCTTCAAAGGGAACATGTATTTTATAACATCATTTACATCACCCAGGCTACATTGTTTCACTTTCTTAACAATAAAATGAACACATGATATAAGGAACTGGCTATTTTGCTTTTGATATGAGCAACTTAACAGAAAATGTTGTGGCGTCTTGTAGCCACATATTTGTATGAGCATCATTTTCACTGTGTGCATATTTATAACAAAATGGAGCCTATAACATAACTGCCTACTTTCATTTTCCGTGAAAATATGAAACATACCCTGTCTCTTTAGCTGAATATTTAGTGTATATAAGTTTATACAATATAGGAAATAAATGCAAGCAATCAGTCAAATGTGCAGAATCAGTGTACGCGGTTACATTAATTAGTATATTAACTTATTTTTGCGCTCAGCCAAAACACATTACCTGAGAACAAGTAATAGTTTAAAAAGATCAAAGTCGGGGAATATGTAGTTATATAGAGACAAGATGAATTAAATATCACATTTAACAAATTTTGTGAGATTAGATCCAGCGGTAGATCCTTGATGAGCAGTCCGACGTGCACAGCTCCCATCGCTGCAGTGCATGCCAGTGTGTGTGTGTGTGTGGTCACGTGATGTGCGTTTTCAGCGGTGTAGTTTGAACGGAGAGTTGTTCAGAAACGCTGGGTGACATGCCAGTGTGGACGCGGATCGCTTTCATTCTAAAACGCCATTTTAAAACTCAAACGTATTAGTGTGAACGAGGCCTAAGAAACATGCTAAGTGAACATTCTTGTTTATCAGAAAAACAATGCTGAAGTCAGATATTCTGGTTTGAAAATGTGCAGTACAAGCAATAACGCTGTCTTTGTTTTGGTTCTTTTAACCGGCCCACTGCCACTTTAGCCAATTATATTTCAGCAGCCCAGGTTGCCTTGGTGGAAACCGCATATTTCGTTCATTCAGACAGGAAGGCTCTTAAAATATACAGTGGACAGTAGCAGACTCAGCAATAAGACGGAGATTTAGAGTTCCCAATGAGGTAGTTATTAATTAGCAAATAATATTAACGTACGTAAACATTTGGTAAGCAGGTTACATTCTAACCCTGTGTCCTAACAACACGCTACATGACAGAATTTGCAGTGATAAGCAATTTGGCTCTTTGCACCAGACAAAACATGACAGAAATTGAAATGCAGCCATTCAAAAATGGCAATGAAATGGCAAAGTTTATAATCGAATTAAACCATAATAACCATATTAAATCATATGAAACCTCTCTAACATTATTAAATGTAGATGCTAAATCACTGATATGTGTTGGTTTGCATTATTTCGCAGTTCTAAAGTTCAGTTTTATTTTATTTTCAAGATCTGCTGCTGCTTTCAGTAGTATGCCAATAAATGTCTAGTAAAATGGCATTCAAACTCACACTGTTAGCATTTAACACTGAATAAATCACATGAGGTGTACCTGAGATAATCATTGTTATCAAGTTCTGTTCATCAAGTGTTTAAGGCCATTTCGGTCATCATACAGTAAACATCCGTCATCTTCTCATCCCTGACATGCATCACAGTCTTTGGGTCAATGCGTGTAAAGATTTTGCACATATTCTTGGACACTTTTAATGCTTCCAAACAATTTGCTGCGATTATAAATCGCCCATGTCTTGAGGTAGTTCATTATGATGCAATTTACCTTCTATGTGCGATTTGATTGGACAGAAATCACAGGGCTGATTTTTCTAATCCCCATAGACAGGAAAACAAAGTAGTGACTGCAGGTTGAAGTAGTGGAGTAAAAGTACCGATACAGCACTAAAAATGTACTCAAAAGAAAGTATACCATTTTTATAACTTCTTCGTAAATTATAATTTCTGACAACTACTACTTAATTACAGTTGTTTGTGTATTTTCCTACTTTACACCACTGATGCATAGTCATTTTAATAGTGTTCAACTTTTCTCACACATTGTAATTATCTTAAACTCAACATAATAAATGGTTCTCTTATAGTTGCTAAACCACCAAACACCTACAATGTGTCATTTTAAGAGTATATAATTTAAAGCGTAGATATTATTCCTATAAACTTGCTTTGCGAGCTGTCGTGTTTTGATCACAGTAAAAAAAAAAAATATATATATATATATATTTTCATAGTGTTTGGTTATCTTTTCCTGTCCAGACACTAACGCATGCAAATCCCTCTCATTCAGCCACAGCTGCTGGGAAAGAAGCCTGTGCGTCTGTTTCCTGTCATAACAAACAGGTCCATAGTCAGCAGAAACGCCACTGCTACTTTACCCTACAAACATCCCATTTCCATTCATAACAACCATAGCTAATGCTAACTACTACACTAGCTTTGTACAGCACTTAGGATCAATTTCTTTGTGTTTAAATGTGCTTTATAAACAAATGTTGTTGTAGCTGAAAAGAGAACTACAGTCTTGGACGATGAATGTTCATCAAGTCAAACATGTCTGGAAGTTTAAAACCTTTTAGAGTTTAAAGTATAATATACACTGACCGGCCACTTTAGTAGGTACACCTGTCCAACTGCTCATGAACACAAAGTTCTAATCAGCCAATCATATGGCAGCAACTCAATGGTCAAGACAACTCATGGTCAAGACAATCTGCTGCAGTTAAAACTGAGCATCAGAATGAGGAAGAAAGGTGATTTAAGTGACTTTGAATGTGGCATGGTTGTTGGTGCCAGACGGGCTGGTCTGACTATTTCAGAAACTGCTGATCTACTGGGATTTTCATGCATAACCATCTCTAGGGTATGCAGAAAATGGTCAGAAAAAAAAAGAAAATATGCAGTGATGGGCAGTTCTGAGGGTGCAAATGACGATTCGAGCTGATAGAAAGACAACAGTAACTCAAATATATAATATTCGGATGGTAGGATCAGAATTTGGCATCAACAACATGAAAGCATGAATCCATCCTGCCTTGTATCAACAGTTCAGGCTGCTGGTGTGTACCAATTTAGCATTGTGTTAACGCCACAGCCGACTCGAGTATTGTTGCTGAGCATGTCCATCCCTTCATGACCACAGTGTACACATCTTCTGATTGCGACTTTCAGCAGGATAATGTGCCATATCATAAATCAGGAATCATCTCAGACTGGTATCTTGAACATGACACTGAGTTCACTGTACTCAAATGGCCTCCACAGTCACAAGAACTCAATCCAATAGAGCAGTGGTTCTCAAAGTGGGGGTCGGGACCCCCTGAGGGCTCGCGGGACAATGGGGGGGGGGGGGGGGGGACGTGGTCGCCTGGTGATTTCCAAAAAATATTTTTTATTAAACCATAAGAATTACCATATTTTATCCATAACCTACAGAAGAAAAAAAAATTGTCGTTTATAGTTACTATATACTATATAGTTACTACAGTAGCTTATAGTTACTAGTTCTATTGGATTGCGACCCCTGGGGTAATTACATTATATTAAAAACACAGCAATAGCGTCAGATGCAGCAGATTGATTTTATAACACCAGGTTAAACTTTCTGGCACATTTACAGCACTGACATGCATTTAAAATAATTTAACAGAGAATAGACTTGGGTCTATTGGTGTGTGTGTGCGACATTGCATGCAAGGTCTCTGTATTTATTAGATTAGATTAGATTTTTAGATTAGATTCAACTTTGTCATCACACATGTACAAGTACAAGGAAACGAAATGCAGTTTAGGTCTAACCAGGAGTGCAATAGCAGCAAGTGCAGGATACTGGTATAAGTTATAAAGTGCAGTTATAGAAAAACTATGGTGATATTTACAAATGGATGTACTATGAACATTATATACAGGTTGTGTTAGCTATGAACAGAGATTTACAATAGATGGATAAATGTACAGGTTGCTAATAATAATCAGAAGTGTGCAGACAGATAAACATAATTACAAATGTACATGTGCAGTGGGTATGTACAGTTCAAATAAGTAAATCAATCAGTGCAATGAATATGTGCAATTTTTAAATGTGCAAATGTTAAGTAATTTTTAAATGTGCAAATGTTAAGTAGTGCAGTGATTATGAGGAGTTATGAGGAGTTATGAGGAGAGTGGGGGTGTATTGGGGGGCAAAAAGTCAGTGGGGGGCAGAGTTCAAAAGGGAGACAGCTCTGGGGAAGAAGCTGTTCTTTAGTCTGCTGGTTTTTGTCCGGGGAAGCCTGAAGCGCCTGCCAGAAGGCAGGAGAGAAAACAGTCTGTGAGCAGGGTGAGAGGAATCTTTAAGAATACTGCGTGCTCGGCGCAGACAGTGTTTCCTCTGGATGTCCTCTATGGCTGGCAGTGTGGTCCCTGTGATGCGTTGGGCAGTTTTCACCACCCGCTGCAGTGCCTTACGCTCCGCAACAGAGCAGCTTCCATACCAGACTGTGAAACAGCTCGTTAGGATGCTTTCTATTGTGCAGCGGTAGAAGTTCACCAAGACGGCTGATGACAGCTGGTTCTTCTTACGTTGCCTTAAGAAAATAGGCGCTGGTGAGCCTTCTTGACCAGGCTGGAGGTGTTGGTGGTCCAGAAAAGGTTTTTGGAGATGTGGGTCCCCAGGGAACTTGAAGGATGAGACAGGCTCGACGGCCATCCCATTGATGTGGATGGGATCATGTGAGCCTGTTCGTCCCATCCTGAAGTCCACAATGAGCTCCTTGGTCTTTTCGGTGTTAAGGAGCAGATTATTGTTGGTGCACCATGTGGCCAGATGCTGTATCTCCTCCCTGTAGGCAGTCTCATCATTATTGCTGATTAGACCAATCACTGTGGTGTCATCTGCAAATTTGATGATGGCGTTGGATCTGTTCACAGGCCTACAGTCGATGGTAAAAAGGGAGTAGAGGAAGGGGCCCAGCACACAGCCCTTTGGTACACCAGTGTTGAGTGTGACAGTGGTGGAGCAGATGTGGCCTGATCTAACATTCTGAGGTCTGTTAGTCAGAAAGTCCATAACCCAGTTACAGAGAGACGTGTCTATATCCAGGTCTCTAAGTTTGATCATTAACTTAGAGGGTATGACAGTGTTGAATGCTGAGCTGAAGTCAACAAACAGCATTCGTGTTTTTATTGTCCAGGTGTGTGAGTACAGAGTGCAGTGCTATGGAGACTGCATCTTCTGTGCTCCTGTTGCCACGGTAGGCAAACTGATGTGGGTCCAGTGTGGATGGCAGAGAGTCTTTCAGATGTGCCAGGACCAACCGCTCGAAGCACTTCATGATGATGCTACAGGGCGGTAGTCATTCAGGCATGTTGGGCTGGAGTGTTTCGGCACTGGCACAATAGAGGTGGTTTTAAAGCATGTTGGCACAGCTGCTAGGTTAAGGGACATGTTGAAAATGTCTGTGAATACCACAGAGAGCTGTTCTGCACATGCTTTGAGGACGCGCCCAGGAATACAGTCTGGTCCAGCAGCCTTACGCACATTGATCCGACTCAGTACGGTGTAGACTTCTGAGGAGGTGAGTGTAATGGGTGAGTGGTCGGTTGAGAAAGTGATTCTGGTGTAGGGTTCATTATTGTCTCTTTCAAAGCGGGCATAAAAGTCATTAAGCTTGTTCAGGAAGGAGACATTTGTGGCTGTGGGTGTGGAATGGCTGGGTTTGTAGTTGCTGATGGCCTGTATGCCCTGCCACATGCGCCGAGGATCAGAGTTGGAAAAGTGCTCCTCTAGCTTTAGCCTGTAACAGTGCTTGGCCTTTTTGATGCCCCTCTTCAGATTAGCCCTGGAAGTCCTGTAGGCCTGTGCATACCCTGATCTGAAGGCAGTGTTGCGTGCCTTCAGCAGGAGGCACACCTCCTTGTTTATCCATGGCTTTTGATTTGGTTATGTGGTGATCTGTTTCTGGGTTGTAACACTGTCTATGGTGGTGTTGATATATTCCAGAACAGAGGAAGTGTAGCTGTTAATGTCTGTGTGAGAGCCACATGCGGCCTGGGAAGCAAACATACTCCAGTCTGTGTGTTGAAACCTGTTCTGCAGTGTGAAGTCTACCCCCGCTGGCCACACTTGGATGGTCTTTACAGATGGCTTATAACCACCTCAGAGAATATTGGGGGTCGCTAGTCACTGGTATTGTTATTTTGGGGGTCGCTGGCTGAAAAGTTTGGGAACCCCTGCAATAGAGCACCTTTAGGATGTGGTGGAACGGAGATTCGCATCATCACTGTAAAAAATGACCGTGATTTCAACTGTAATATATTCTTCAATATATACAGCAAATATGTTCTTTAATATATACGGCAAATAACCGTAAATTGACTTTCCCTGAATTCCCTGCATGGCACATTGCTTTTTATGCTTTTTGTTGATATTACTATGGATCTTTTTTGTTGTTTCCCTATCCGTTATGTACATTAGAGATATATCTTACATCTAATGTTGATAAACGTTTTTAATTTTATTACTTTAATTGTATGCGTGCTACAATACTGGTGTTTAGTAGCTGTGTGAATGACACGGAGCACCTTCCATACACTGATACACTTTCCTGCTTGTGGGAAAACTTGTTTGTGATGAGCATTGGTTCATTATTTAACTCTCATCATCACCTGCATATGGCTGTGTTAACTAAGTCTATCTGTGTAACAAAAGATGTGTAGATGTGTGTAATTCAAAATACAGACGTATTACCTCAATAAATTTATGAAATATGGTAGTTTACTGTAAAAATTAGAAATTACTTTTAAGGTTTGTACCATATTTTCAACAGTGAAAAAACACTGTCAACCACAGCTGCAAGTTTTTTCTTTACCATAAATTTTACGGATTTATTTTTTACAGTGTACTATTGCCAAGCTGTTGGTGTTCTAACTGCTTGCTGGGCGTTGCCAGGTGCTTTAAGTGTTGCTAAACATTGATATGGCATTCTAATTGCTTGCTGGGTGTCCTGTGGTAAAGTCTAGATAGGATACAGCTACAGATTGTGCACAACAACAAGCACAATGTGTAATTTCAATTTAATTTACATATTTTTAATCATTTTACGGCATTTTCTACTGAAATTCTCATTACCGAAACGTGTCCATGTGTGTTTGAATGTGTGTTATGTTGTAATTTTAAAAAATTAGCATAAATATTTTAGAATAAAAACAACTGAATTGTTCTAATAGATTATCTTGCATGACAGAAAAAATAATTTACAGAATATTTATGTATAATGATGATAACGAAAAACTGAAAAATGACCGTGACAGATTTTATCATCCTCCGCAACCATTTTAAAGTACTGTTTAAACGCACATAAAGAGTTTAAACAAAGTTTAATTTTGAATAAAGAAGCACATGGGCCAGTTGTTTCAAGATAGCTACCAGGAAAGAAGATCTTTTATATTTCTCCAGTTTTATGTAAATTTTTCTCCTGTCAAAATGGTTAAACGACTTTTTGATTATCATTACCGAAACAGGTAGTTTTCTACATTTACATAATTGTTAGATTTACAAATTTTTATGAAAACAAACTTTTTTAATGTCTTAATTATATGCACTGAGATTTTTTTTCTAAATCATCATAGCTTCCCTATTATTAGCAAAACATATTGAGGCACCTCATTCTCCGCAACACTTTTCTTATATACCGCAACCATTTAAGGACAGTTGCGGTAGAGAGAACATCTGTTTCAGGAATGAGAATTGAAGTAAATTGCATACTAGATTCAAACAACTCTTTTGAATTTAATGTTAATTTTAAAAAGTACTATCCGTTTATATTTTGCTTTAATTTGTTTCATTTTAGACAGTCAGCAAGTGAAAAAAAGAAAATCTTTAGCAAAGCTATGTTGGCAAAAATTGTATACAGCAACCCTGAACTACTTGAGGAGTACAGAATAAAGGAAAGAGAGAGGTTAGATTTGTAGATGGCATTGCAAGTGTAATTACTAAAAAACACTCTACAGTGTTAGGAAATGTAATCACTTAAGTAAATAATTTAGTTTTAATCTGCACACACAGTGTACACACACACACACACACACACACACACAATTTTATCTTCTGTGGGTTATGGTTAAAATATGGTAATTCTAATAGTTTAACAAAATGTATTTGACTTTTGGAAATCACCAAGCGAGCCCCTGTCAGTGTCTCGCGACCCCCACTTTAGGAACCACTGGACTAGACTACTAGACATTGAATGACTCACTACGTTACTAGACAGATAAGATCAGTGGCAGTGAAACAAACACAGCTGTATCTGCACTGAACTCAATGAGGTTTATCTATTTAAATGGTATTAAATGGCGTTTAAAGCAGTGAGGTCGACCAGAAACCATTACAGTAAAACCCCTAATTTTAGGGTAAAAAAACATGGCATGACAGCACCTGATCGCTGACCTTTGAAACTTCATATCTCAGCAAAACACACAGATTCAGCGAGAAAACGTCACAAAGAGTTGATTTTAGTCACGTATGATGTAGAATCAAAAGATACGAACTCTAGTTATGTGTCTGCAATCAATCTCTGTTTTAACCAGTTGATGTTTGATTACCTTACTGAAAACTTCCAAGTCATCGTCTTCATCTAGATCTAACATTTGTCCGCTGATGTCAGCAGGCATCGCGACCGAAGCATTGCCCGATGACACGGTGTTGTCGACGACAGGTCCACTCATCGCTGCTCAAATCGCTACTTTGTTACAAGTTTTCTGGACTTCATCAGTTTTTTCCGCACAACTCTCAAAAAGCTCAGGCTGAGGCGGAGCGGGCTCCACTGCGCAGAATCGGAAACCGCGGAACAGGGAAAGGGCCGAGAGTTGAGAGGCGTGTTTGGACGCCCACGTGAAGGAGTGTGTTTACGGTATTTGCCTTAATTTTATGATGGTTGGTTTTTGGCCAACAGTTCGTGTTTTAAAATGTTATACGACTCCGAATTGTGACATAATAGCGATGTAAATAGGAAAAATGTTTATAAGTTTAAAGGTTTATCTGTTAATACAATTTAAAGTGCACGTTGGGTAGGAAACTATACAGTTTTAATGTTATGATGGTTGGTTTTTGTCCAACAGCTTATGTCTTTAACTGTTATACGAATTTGAAACGTGAAATAACAGCGATGTAAATAGGAAACTGTTTATAAGTTTAAATGTTTATCTGTTTACATCATTTAAAGTGAACTTTGGGTAGGAAAGAGCAATTCCAGCGTTATTGATATGACATTTGCAGTAAAAACTCAAAACATAAATTCACATCAACATTATATTGAAACATCTGTTTATATTTTACAGAACAACAGACCACAGAGTTATGGGATCAGAAAAAATATCAATATGTAAACATGTTTTGAACTTTAAATGAGAGAAATAAACATGCGTTATGGATGTGACCAAAAAAGTATGCGAGTTTGCAGTATACAACATGCTTTGTAGAAATTCTGTGCATGAAACTGCACAACCCAAAAGAAATAATGCTAATCAAAAGTATAAGAGTCTGCTCTCTACAGAACAAAAATGATTGATTTTATTTAATATTTTTGCATTCATAAGGAAAAAGCTTTGTTATAGATGTGACAGATGTGAAATTGCCACTTGTGTGACTTTGGTAAATCAAATATAATAGTTTGAAAACATTGACAGATACATTTTTGAGTATCTCTAAAGTACTGTAAAATACTTGCTTACACAAAAAACAGAAACGTTTTCCGTGTTTTGGTGAAAACTTTCTTTTTTCATTGCAAGGTTGACATTTGTATGGAATTGCTCTATATTACTAGTGTTAATGTCATGATGGTTGGTTTTTGGCCAACCACTCCTGTCTTTATATGTTGTTCAGTTTTGAACCATGAAATAATATTGACGTAAATAGGGAGACTATTTATTAATTTACATAACTTAAAGTGCACTTCGGTATGAAACTGTATTATCAACAGTTTTCGGAGTCCAATCTGTGTGCAAACAGACATTTATGTTTTTTGTTGTGGTCATGTAGGCATATATCTATTTTTACAGTAAATAGTATTTGTTTGTGGTTTTTATGTGTGAAATGATGATTTAATTAAAATGACTATGATCCGCTGGGTCTTAAAGTGTCTTAAATTCACAAAAAAATATTGTGTTGTAGGTCTTAAATAATTCTAAGCAGGTCTTAATTTTTTCTTTGTCCAAGTAAAGCTACTTAGTTGGGCCGACATCCATCTAATAACCAACAATACATCTCAATAAAACCCTACTTTTATACATGTATAT
>CAIGQZ010032287.1:11554321-11575862 GCA_903798205.1 Danio tinwini | reverse complement strand
ATATATATATATATATATATATATATATATATATATATATATACACACACACACACACACACACACACACACACACACACACACACAGACATACATACAGCGGTGTCGCAGATTTTTTTTGTGCAATGTGACATGCTTTTTTTTCAGCGCATTGTGTTCTGCGTCCTGATTAGTGAATTGTGTTCTGTTGTCCTGATTGGCTGTAGACCATTGTCAATCAATCTCCTTCATGCCGTGTTTCCTGTACAGTACAGAATGCGTTCAGCTTGCCAAATTTACATAAATCTTCAGTCACTCGCAGTGTGACTGTACTGTGCTGTACTGTATGTTTGCAAGTTTTCTCCCCAACAAATCTTTTATGATTGTTCTGACACGCGGCTGTGTTGATAAAGTAAATGGCTGTAATTCATTAACATGCACTGTTTTAAAACATTTTAAACTTGTAAAAGTCACTATTGATCACATTTGATGATGATTGATGATCCTAGCAAACTGAACAGACCTTTTATTTATGGTTGCTTAGTTTGCTCACGTCCTGGTCCTGTGTCTGTTTGATATGATTACACACGTTACTACGGAGACATGTTAATACGCAGCTGTCAATCAATTCGGTGGGCGGAGGGACCCCACTCCTACGTCAAGTTGCGGTCGGTCTGAAAACCGCTCCAATTGGTCCACCGTTTTTATGTTGTTAAATTGAAAAAAAAGGACTGAGTGTGTTTATATCACCCCAATATGACGGTCTATACACCATACATACACATATGTTCGTCCAAACAGCTTGAAAAGTAGGTTTTTCACCATAGGTGCCCTTTACTGTCGACGAAACATTCTGCACAGTTAAAGCCAGAAAATAGTGTAGTGAGGGGTTTCACAGCCTTAACTTCTATAACAATTGTAAAAAATAAAGCTGACTACTTTGCAGATTTCACCTATTGTGGGCTATTTTTAGAACGTAACTCCGGCAATTAACAGAGGACCACTGTAATCCATCAAAAATAAAAAATAAAAAAGTAATACAGAGCTTCTAATGTCCTACCACTCTGCATTTGCATTAGTGAAGGTTCTGGAAAAGGTGTCTGTTCAACCACAAAATGTAACTTTCAGCCAAAACTAACTGATATATGGTGACAATGGCTGCAATCTCACAAATATTCTGCACCAGCATCAAAACTTTGAATGACTAGATTGTTAGGATGCGCTTTTAGACCAAAAGGCATTTTCTAATTGCACTCAACACAAAGGCTTAAGAGCATTCGGTCTGGATGCGTTTGAGGCCTTTTGAGATTCTCAGTATTATTTTATTGACCATAATTCTCATTGAGTCAACAGGTGGATCCACAGCACTCTATAAATGTCCATGTACACAGCACTTTTGCTCTCCCCTAAAGAGCATCTCATTTGTGACGTTGTTGGGTTTTAAAGCGCACACACACACACACATGCAGAACTCCATCACACATTAATGACTGCCAGCGCTGGCCTTCCCTTCTCCCAAATGTCCCACAATAACCCGCTTTAATGGCACAATCTAATTAAAATAATAATAATAATCTTGAACTTTCAGTATGTAGACCTCTAACCTGTGAAATCTAATTAAGTCTCAGTCACAAACAAACAAAAAAAAAGGCATTACTAATCAATCAGCCAGAAAGAAGATAAATTAGAGGAGGGGCAGGAGAGATGCAGGGCTGAGAGAGGACGATAAGCAGAGGTGAAAACAAAATGTTTCTCAATGCAGCCATTGTTCAGTTTTTTTAACTTATGTAAAGTCTGATGTTTTAAAAACTTCCCAAATGAGGGTATATTCCAACAGTTTTCATTCATTCATTTTCTTTTCGGCTTAGTCCTTTTATTACTCTGGGGTCGCCAAGGCGGAATGAACTGCCAACTTATCCAGCATATGTTTTAAGCAGCGGATGCCCTTCCAGCTGCAACCCATCACTGGGAAACATCCATACACACATACACTATGGACAATTTAGCCTACCCACTTTACCTATACTGCATGTCAGGATTTGTGAGGGAAACTGTAAATGGCAAGAGTCTCATGTTTGAGAGTTGTCTGTGTGTTGCTGTGACAGTTTGGAGTTTTATTTGTTCATGTTAATACTTGTTTGTATTTACTGCTTGTGTGGGAGGTGAAGGTTCAGATTTCACTATCATCATAATAATACAACTGCCTTAATATTCTTTCATAATGTTATATTTATTATGTTGTACCATTCTTATTTTGTATAAAGTGTTAACAGATAAAAACCTTAACATATTTAACAAAACTGCAATAAACGTTAATATTTATATTATTCATATTATTATTATTAAAAGTGCGAAATGTAGTAGTAATATAAATATTAATATGTATTATTATTATGATAAAAAGTGGCAAATATAATACTAATAATTTCAGACAGTCAAGTCTCTAACAATTATTAAATAATTGTATGTATTTATTAATTTGTTTATTTAAGATTATAATTTAAATATAATAATAATAATAAATAAAAATAATTTCTGGCAATCAAAAATCTCTAATATTAATGTTAGTGTATTTATTAGTTTACTTTTGTTGTTCATAAATAATTAATTATTAACAATTATATATTGTGATTTTTTTTTACAAATATATTGCTTTAGAGCTTTATAGTATACAAAATAATAATAATAATAATAATAATAAAATTTTATAATAATTTGTGACAGTCAAAATTATCTAATATTAATTAAACAATTTTGTTGTATTCATTCATTTGTTTATGTTGTTTATAAATTAATTCTAAATTATTTACAATTATGAACAATTTTAGGAAGGTAAATGGTCCTTAACAGTATTTTAGTAATAATATTAATAATAATTTCTTGACAGTCAGAAATTTCTAATATTAAATAATTGTATTTATTTCTTTATTTATGTTGTTTATAAATCAATTATAAATTATTCACAATTGGTAAATAATTGTAAGATGTTAAATGGTCCAGACCGTTTTAACAACTAAAATAGTTTAACAGCTTAATAGTAATATTAATAATACAAATTAGTTACAATAATAATAGTTTTAGCCACTTTTAATAATATACATGAGTTTTGTTTTTTATGTTTAATTGCTATTATTATTATTATTATTATTATTATTATTATTTATTGTTTTTGTTATTTTTAATGATTTGTTGAGTATGTAGTATTTATTAGTGTGGATTTATTTTTATTGCACCATTTATTTGTTTAATAATAAAACAATTATAATAATTTAACAAATTTGTTTAATTTTACGGATGATTTATGTGTATATTTTGCATTGTTTACGATGCATGCAAATGGTATGTGTTAACTTATCATTGATTTTTAGAGAGAATTTGTAGTTTCATAAAGACTACTATTAAACATTAATAAGCAAAAGCAAATAGCTGACCTCAGTGCTCAAAAACGTGGAGTGAAAGTCAAAAACATTAATATTTAATGAGGTCTTTAAGCAACATTTATTTTTAAATACATCTAATCTTTAGCGTTATCTTCCAGGCATACGCTTAGAGTGCTACATTTTTTTTCCTCCCAGATTTCTATCAATTCTTGTTTTAGCATCTAACAGAAAGCAGAGGTCATGAGATGCAGATCAAGATGGAGGATGGTCTGCATATAAATATAACCAGACGCAGTGTTCATCTGATTTCAGTGATTAGACAACATCATCATCCCACTGCCAACACCTCCACATACAATCCTTCAGCTCGGCTCAATATGTTTCATCAATAACCAGCACATTACTCCATAATGACCATCACCAGCTCTGAGATGCTTCATCATGTCTTCAAATGCGTTGCCAGATTTAGCGTTATGGTTCCAATAGAGTTATAATGATAAAAGCCACCCGCTCTGTTCCCCTGAATGCATTCCCTATCACACAAGCATGCGTTTAAGAGTGTTTCTTAAGTTTTAAAATTGTGTAACGAGAATGAGAATTAGGGCTCTGTTATTATGTCCTTTTGTTGCAGAAGTTAATGCTAAATACTTTGGGAAATGAAGTGTCTTTGTTCAGTGTAGCGAGGAGTCAGGGCTTTTGAACAATAATGGGATTAAAAACTGAGGATTTAAGGACTGAGTGGCAACTTTGTCAACTTTGTTTTCCCAGTTTCTGTTGCTAAAATCATATCTGGGAGAGCGGTTGTTACCGTTTTTATTAATATTTCTTGGGGTAGATGCATTGTGGTGTTCGGCATTGGTGTAGAAAGTTGTTTTTGACCCTCAAACACCCATACACTATCATTCACACACATACACTACAGCCTACTTAGTTAATCCAATTCATTTTTAGCACATGTCTTACTGTGGGGGAAACCGGAGCACCCGGAGGAAACCCACGCCAACACGGGGAGAACATGCAAACTCCACACAGAAATGCCAACTGGTCCAGCCGGGACTCGAACCAACAACCTTCTCGCTTTAAGCCAACAGTTCTAACCACTGAGCCACCATGTTGAAAATTCAGCTGTGAATTTTAAAAGTGGCTTTTATTGTCATTTGAGCAGTTTGAAACCTTATATAAATAATATGTAGAGAATTAGGTCTGTAATATAACAGGAAACAATACAGGGGGTTTTACCACGATTTACAACACCAACCCAGAAAATGTTTCACTTCAAACTAAGGATATTTTAGTAAGCAATAGCTAAAACTATTGATTCAAAAACATTTTCATTACTTGAATAAAATACAATTTTCACAAACTAAAGTTTATATAAAACTAACAACAGTCACTGATGAACTAATTTACATAATAATTAGCAAAACTGCAGTTGCAATCCGAATTATTGAACCCCCTTTGATTTTTTTTCTTTTTTAAATATTTCCCAAATGATGTTTAACAGAACAAGGAAATTTTCACAGTATGTCTAATAATATTTTTTCTTCTGGAGAAAGTCTTATTTGTTTTATTTTGGCTAGAATAAAAGCAGTGTTTAATTTTTAAAACCCATTTTAAGGTCAAATTTATTAACCCCTTTAAGCTATGTATTTTTTCCATAGTCTACAGAACAAACCATCGTTATACAATAACTTGCCTAATTACCCTAACCTGCCTAGTTAACCTAATTAACCTAATTAAGCCTTTAAATGTCACTTTAAGCTGTATAGAAGTGTCTTGAAAAACATCTAGTCAAATATTATTTAATGTCATCATGTCAAAGATAAAATAAATCAGTTATTAAGATGAGTTATTAAAACTATTATGTTTAGAAATGTGTTAAAAAAATCTCTCCGTTAAACAGAAATTGGGGAAAAAATAAACAGGGGGTCTAATAAATCAGGGGGTTGAATAATTCTGATTGCAACTGTATTACTGTGTGTTCACACTAAAGGTGGTGAAAGCGACAAAGGTTGCTCTGGCCGCCCTGGCGACATGGCTGTCTGCCTTAAGCTCCGACGGCGAGAGCGTCACAATTCGCTACATAGATTTTGTATTTTAAGGAGCCATTGCAGCATATCTTATCAGTTACATTCCTGCATAAAACATGCTTTCTAGCGTGAAAATGTTGCACAGTTTTTATCAAATTCATTTAACAATGGAAGATTAAGTTGCATGTGGTGTGGCTTTGCTCCACTTAATTATCCAATATATGTCCATATGTCTGAAATATTTTGAAGCAGCAGTACTGTTTTGTACTCATTTTGTAATGAGATTCCTGCCTTAAAAAACATTAATGCACATCAGTAACTGCCAGTAACTTTTTTAATGTATGTTACTGGCGACCGATATAATCAAACCCTTGGGAACAACTGTAGTCGGAACCAAAGTTCACAGTGACTGTATTCTCTGAACTCCTCTCAAAAGGTGGACTTCTACATTCTGATTGCTTGCCGCTGAACCGCGCTCACATATGAACACAGCTTACTACCATAAAGTTGACTTGATCTCAACTCTCCTCGACACCCACACCGGCGAAGACGCACCGCGTTGCTCCTTGCCGCCGGCTGCCATTGAAAACGAATGATTTTCAGCTACTTTGACGCTCTTGCGCTTTTGATGTAAACGTACAGTAAATCAATTTTAGAATGAATAAGGTGGTAGAAAATCTGACCTGCGGCTGCTTAGAGAACTAACAGTAGATTTGAAGATAAAAGATGTGCTTTATATTTCCTACCAATAAAATAATAAGAGGCAATAAATACATTAACAATAAATTAAGTAGAGGTTTGCACAAGAATTAATGTAAAGTCTGAAAATATTAAACTTTGTTTTGGTTGACACTGGTTGTCTTCTGTTTAACCCAGGCTCATTCTGAAAACATACCGCGATATACATTTCTGGAGAGTGCCAAATATGTCCCAAGAGCTATATATTGTTTTAGCAGTTTTTGTTTTCGAAAATTCACCAGAGGCCGCTGTGTATGCTTTTTGAGATATCAAATTTCTCTCTCTGCTGCCATTTCGCCTGCCTGTCTCATGTAAATCTACCAGAGGCAGATGTTGACTGACTGACTGACTGACTGACTGACCGACCGATCACCCAACACTCCCCCTTCCCTAAACCCAGCCGATAATGTTTTAAAAAGCACCGATTGACCTGCTTACTGAAACCGTTATTTTTCGGACTCGAACCCCGTTGTTACAGTCCACTCCTCTCTACATCTTAAATCCTCCAATGTATGCGGCGAGCCACTGGACAAACTGGTAACAGAGAAAAAGCCATCCACATGGAGGTAAGCAGTCAGCTGGTTAATGCAAAAGAAACTCTGTCAATCCGCCCCGTAGCGTGCGCTTTAAAGACGTAATGCAGCCATACGTACTTCTGGCTATATGATTTCTGATCTCCAGACATGTACAGTATATAGGGCTACATTTTCAGAATGAGCCTAAGTTGCTTCTGTTTACTCTGTCAAACTATAATTACTAAAACTAAAAGCAATACTAAATATATAAAAATGGTAACACTTTAGTTTAGGTGACAGTTCACACCATTTATTACTCTCTTATTACCTGCCTATTATTAAGATATTAGCACTTATGATCTTATTTTACATTCCTAATCCTACCCACCTCAGTGGTTAACCCTGTCTCCTCACAGCAAGAAGGTCACTGGTTCGAGTCCTGGCTGGGTCAGTTGGCATTTCTGTGTGGAGTTTGCATGTTCTTACCGTGTTCATGTGGGTTTCCTCTGGGTGCTCCGGTTTCCCCCAGAGTCCAAAAACATGCGCTAAAGGTGAATTGAATACAACTAAATTGGCCGTAGTGTATGTGTGTGAATGAGTGTGTATGGATGTTTTCCAATACTGGGTTGCAGCTGGAATGGCATCTGCTGTGTAAAACAAATGCTGAATAAGTTGGCGGTTCATTCCGCTGTGGTGACCCCTGATGAATAAAGGGACTAAGTCAAAGGAAAATGAATGAATGAATCCTACCCAATACCTAAACCCAACTACTACCTTACTAACTAGCAGTGGATGGAAAGAGTACTGAAAAATCATACTCAGGTAAAAGTACCATTACTTGCCTAAAAATGTAGTGCAAGTAGAGTAAAAGTATCTGCTGTAAATATTACTCAAAGTAAAAGTAAAAAGTAGCCCTTTTAAATCTAATCAAGAGTGGTGAGTTTGTAATGTCAGGGGACCAAAATTAATTGTCAAGCTAGCAGCTAAAGACAACGTTATTTTGATGTCCAATAATGACGTCAAATGACGTTGATAATTTGTTGATTTTAGGTTGTTAGAAAGTGACCAAAATCCAACGTTGAGCCAACATCTTACAGCATATAGTGACGTCATATATGACGTCAAATACTGACATTTATTCATCAGCTACGGCAACCAAAATCCAACATCTGATAGACATCATAGGGGTAACGTTCACACAATGTCAAGCTCGTCAAGCTGTAACATCATTAGACATTGATATTTGGTTGGTTTTAGGTTGGACATTAGACATTGACATTGGCCTGACGTTGAGTTCTGACGTCAACTCGATTTTCATTTCCAAACAAAATGCAACATCCCCACGACGTTAGGGTTCAACGTCAATCAGACGTCATGTTGACGTCCTGTGCCTGCTGGGTGTTTAAGGCTTTTTCAGTCATCATACAGTAAACATCCATCATCTTATCAGTGACATGCATCTAAACAGTCTCTGGGTCAATGCGTGTAAAGATTTTGACCATCTTCTTGGACACTTTTAATGCTTCCAGTTTGCTGCAATGTAAAGCGCACATGTCTTCAGGTAGTTTATTATGATGCGATTTACCTTCTATTGTATGTGCGATTTGATTGGACAGAAATCTCAGAACTGATTTTTCTAATCCCCATGGACAAGAAATAATAAAGTAGTGACTGCAGGTTGAAAGAAAGTAGTGGATGAAAAGTACAGATTCTGCACTTTTAAGTACACATTTTTAAAACTACTCTGTAAGTTACAATTCCTGAGGAAAAACTACTCAATTACAGTAATTTGAGTATTTGTAATTAGTTACTTTACACCACTGCTAACTAGTAATAGGCAGCTAGTTTACTGAGCTAAAGGTCTTGGTTAATGGATTTTTAATAGCATGAATTGTACATTAAAATAGTGTGACCATAAAAACTATTTATATTTATAAACATATAGCAAATTTAAAAATGGTACCGAAATAAAAACTCATTTAAAAATGCAAATAAAATAAATGTTATTGAAGGAAAGATTAAGGTGTCATAATGCAATTTAGAAGCAGAAACACATGAAAAGAAAACAAACAAACAACATGAATCACAAAATATAGAAACCTATTAGTTTACTGGATTTTTTTTACAGTGTAGCTGTTTGACTTTAGTGTAATTGGACTTTTACTGTAAGACACGGCCTACTGTAGCTTCTCCCCACGCGACAACTAGCCCCGATCTCCCACATATCAAAGCATCAGATCATTTGCTTGTTCTCTTCTCCGGCTGTGTTTATCTGCCATGACTTTCCTGTATGCGGTTTCACAGCCGCTGTCTTCGCCGTCTCATTAGTGCTTCTCATCTTCATTTCTCCCTTCCTCGCCATTATACTGTAGCCTAGCGCTTCTCTTCACTTCTCTACCCGCCGCTCTATCCACCTCCAGATACATTATGTAGATTAAACATTGCTCAGCTGTACAGTGGAGTGTCTATGACTGCAGCACTTTGTTTTCCTAAATAATTAACAAGGCCGGTGTGGATTTACTGTCTAATGTAATACTTCCACATCCTTCTGGGGGTGAGATGGGCATCTGGCTCCTAGCTCGAGCCTTGATGGGCCCCCAAGAATGCTCCAGTGCGAACTCTGAGCATTAAAATTTAAAGCAGCACATTAGGTATGAAGCCGCAGCAGAGGCTTTTCAGTAAACAGAAGGAATTGGGTGGCATTAACCGCAGAAACGGAGGCTAGCCTGCGATAATGCTGCCTGCTCACTAATGAGGCCTTTGTGGAGGGGAAGGAGGAGAAAAAAAGGCCAACTGTAATTTGGCTGCTTTTTCCTGTGTGTGTTTTATATGTCCGTCGCCATTTTCTCTCTAAGGTATTGATTTCAACTTTTGGTCCATAATTAGCATCCTTTTGGAAGGACAGAAAGTTGGCATGTAGTTTCTGTTATGTAAATCTAGCGTGATCGGGTGACCCCAACACGTCTATTGGGACGTTCCCTGCAGGTCACCACCCGCTAAAAAATGCCATCCGCATCCCAATTAAGAGCTCGGATTCATCACGGCGAGAGTTGTTTTTTTGGTACGAGCGCTAAATAAACAAACACTGTGGAAAAGGTCCTATTTAATCAGCTTAGCCTCTGCTTTGGTGCGCCTTGACAGGCTGCATCTGGGAAGAAGCCGGGTCTGCCAGGAGTCATTTTCAAGAACCTTCAGTGACGGCCGTAATGACTAACCATCACCTCCCATTCTTCAAATTATCATTGCAGTCACATTCAATAGCAGAAGGTTCAGCCTGTCCCATCAAAATGCCCTTTCAGCCTCAGTGGACTGTGGAAAACCTGCTGAAAATGGCACGTTATTGTCATCAGCTTGGAAATCTGGGGCTTTTGTGGAAATGACGCTTATTTTGGCTATTTAAAATTGAGTTGTGCTGCTTTTTTTATTATCTCTGTTATGCCGGTCAGGCTTTGTGCCTGAAGGATGCAAATTGGCATCACGATTCCTCTTTCGCTTCCATTTAGCAAGATACACACAAATAGCCTTGAGCTGTAGTGTGTGTTGCGATCACATTGAGGGAATGGGAAGTGCAAATGTCCATGTTTTCCCTTACCAAAAAAAGTGCCACTGGCTCATTTTTTATTTTTTTTTTCAAAAAGAGTGTTTTGCTTTGGTCTCGCCATAGTGCCTGAGTGGGTCGAGGAGTCGTATCTGGAAGGATATGAAGTTTTGAAGAGGCACATCGATTCTCCGGCTTCAAAGACATCTTCTGGAGAGCCACAAAGCCATTACTGGGGCTACCTGCTTGCTCTTAATGCAAATAAGGGAACGGGATTGTTAGACCACATCATAGCAGGCTGCGCTTTCAACGCACTCTCATCAAAAAGCAATGAGAGTGGATTCAACATCATTATTGAGCATTTGTTTGTGCATGAGGGTGTCCTGTCTGAGCGAGTGTGTCCGTGTTGACGTGAGCGAGTGTATGAGTGGATCAAGGCACAGGAGAGAGAGAGAGAGAGAGAGAGAGAGAGTATATGTGTGTGCGTGCTTATGCTTTCGTATTGATGTGTGTGTTGTGGTGACTAGCTGTTTGCAACGAACAGGAACAGGCTCTATATATCAGCTGGTAGCAGAGAGTGCACTAGATCAATGGAGGAACCGTTTGCTTTGAGAGTCTACCGATGATCAGAGGTCTGGTGTGACCCCCCACCCCCCTTTCTTTTCCCCAGACCGACAATCCGAGAACATTGCTGGTACACACTCTCTAATTACACCCGTTTTGCTCATGCTCGCTAAACACCACTGCTTTTTATTGCAATTAGTTAAGTCATTAACTTGACAACGCCACACTTGATAACACTGCACTGTCTTGGATGGAATTCACAACAGTAGAGTCTCTTTAGGAACATAAGTTGCATTCAAAGCTTAGCATGAAAGTTGCTGCAAAAAATTCAAACCTGGTCCGAACTATTTCATTAACTGCCGTCTCAGGCTAGAATGTCCACTAGAACAACTACTTTTATTCCTTTATGCATATATTATGATTACAGGGGCACATCCAAATGAGGGCACATTTTTGCATGTGTTACTTCTCATCTCCGGCATGGGAGGTGGGTGCACCAATAAGAATTCTGAAATCTGCAGCTTCTAGAGCAGGGGTGTCCAAACTCGGTCCTGGAAGGCCAGTGTCCTGCATATTTTAGTTCCAACCCCAGTTAAACACACTTGAACCAGCTAATCAAGCTCTTTTCAGGTATACTAGAAACTTCCAGGGAGGTGTATTGAAGGAAGTTGGAGCTAAACTATGCAAGACACCGGCCCTCCAGGACAGAGTTTGGACATCTCTGATCTAGAGTGCCTTATAAGGACTATTGTTAATTTACACTGCTCTTACTAACTAATCTCCATTGCACTCGCTCTCCTAAACCTTGCTTCCATCCAGGTCAAAGCCTGTAACCCTTTCAGTTTAATTTGCACTGCTCCATGCAGTACAGATTCAAAGTGGTATGTCTGACATGGGTGGCAGGGCATGATAATGTTAACAAGGACCACAGGCTGTATTATGAGGTTTATCTGGACAACTCTTTCTTGCTGACTTCCAATTGACTGCACCAATAAAACACTTTTGGTTTTACTAGCACCCTTCCAGGTGGGTTTGAACTGGTCTCTCCACCTTAGGAGGTGGATGGGCTAACAAGGATGCTAAAGATATCAGCCTCTTGTGTGTGTGTTGAGTCCAGGGGAGTGAGGTTTACACACACAGCTCATAATAGAAGGGCTCCGTTACATTCACCCCCTTGAACTTGACTTCAATCAGGGTCACGGCACCAATGTATCATCTCCAGTTCTTCTCCCACTACTTCAATTGGTATTCAAACTTGCATCTCCAAACTTACTTACTTATTCCTAGCCTTTTCTACCTAGCGGTGTAGAGGCTGCACAACGTTTCCGCCACCTTTTCCTGTCTGCAGCCACTGTTTTGGAGCAGTTTGGGTCTACTGCTCTCTTTTGGAATGCTGGGTTAAATGAGTACATCCATTTTATTCGAGCCCTACCATCTTCCTTGGGTTCTTGTGTCTAGCATCTCCAAACACTGGATCTTAAGGCCAGTTAAGTGAGGTTTATGTACCCAACTCATATGAACCTGACTCCATTACTCTCACTCCCTTAAAGTCAGTGTGAATCGGAAGTTGCTGAGAATTTTATTTCAATTTGTTAATATATTTTGAACTGAAACTGAATATTGAGTAAGGGGCAGGGCTTTATTTTTGCTCTTTCAAAGTAAGAGGGGTGTAGTTAGGAATATTGTGAATGAATCCATCAAACTGACGTCAACAGAGGAGGACTGCCAATCCAAACCAAAGTCCCTTTAAGGCAAGTCATTTTACTCAGTGACCATCTTTGAAACAGCTCTTGGGCAGTATGCCAGGGCATTCTGTTTAAATGGGGAAACATCAGATTCTCCATAACTGCTTGCCAAGCTTAAGATTGAATTTCATATTAGGAATCACCTATAAAATTAAACAACTGTCCCTATTGCTATTGCTATCCCTATAACAACATCTATTGCTATTCAAACTTTCGTCTCAAAACACTGGTTCATGAGGCAGAGAAAGTGGGGTTAACATACAAAACTCATACTTGTTGGCCTCCATTACACTCACCCACTTAAATCGTATTCCTCATTCACACTAGCATCGACTTTGTAGCTGTCTGTCGCTCTGGGTGGCAACCTGCTCCAAACGCAGGTCTGTGTAGGTCTACAGCACAGAGAAAACAACCAGCCTCTAAACTAGGTGAGAGAGGATCACATGAGCTCTACTGGTGTTCCTATTGGCTGTCGCTCAAAAAGTCGCTCTTCATTTGCATAAAGTTAAAGGATTCCCAACTCTGTCATGTCGCTCGACATGCCCACCTGGTCGCCAACGGTCGCTGTCGTTTGCGTAGACTGAGGTCGCCAGAGATAGCTCGCTCTCCGTTGAAATGAACAGTCGGTTGACGATTTGGCGCTGCGAGTTGTCCGTAGTGTGAATGACCCTTTACTCTTATCAGGGTTATGGCACCAACATGTCTTCTCCACTTCCTCTCACACCACTTCGAATGACTTTTCTTACAGGGGCGGTGGGTTCATTACCAAGGACCACAGCATGTAAGTTCCTATTGTTCCAGGTAGGGCCAGGAAAGTGTAGTTCCATTCTCCAAGAGCACCATCATCTCCAGCATAGTTTGTGAACACTCCAGTATGCTGAATTAAGTGTGCTTTTTGAGTCCGGGGGAGTGTGGTTTACCTGCAAAGCAACTTCTAGCTGACCTCCGATACAATCACCCCCCTTAACCCCTTTCTTATAAGAGTCACAGGGTCAATATAACACCTCCAATTCTAAGTAAGAATCGACTGGCACAGAAAAAGGGTGGGCTAGGATGCTAAAGACTAAAGCCGCTAGTGTGTGTCTACAGGCCAGGAGATTATGGTTTGCATGCACAGCCAGCCTGATCTCACGAGGAAACGTAAGTATTTTACGTTTTGTCAGTTTAGTGGCTAATTCGTACGAATTCGTACAAGTTCAGTCGTACGAAAATATACGATTTTAAAAAGGAGGCGTGGCACCTAACCCCACCCCTAACCCAAACCGTCATTGAGTGATGAGCAAATCGTACCTATTTGTACGAATTAGATCATACGAATTCATACGAATTAGCCACTAAATCAAAAAGTTACGAATTGCAGTGAGATTTCGTTGGCACAGCTCATACTAGCTGGCCTCCATTACAGCTATCCCCTTCAAATTCACTCCCACCAGGGTCATGGTAGCACTGTAACCCCTTCAGTTGTACTTGCACCTATTCAAGTGATATATGAACTTGTGTCTCCAGTATGCCTGGTGGGTGCACTAACTAAGGACCACAGCCAAGAAAGTAACTGTGCATAAAACCAACAATGAAATGCTGCCAAGTTTAAGTTCATCATCTTCAATAAAACATGCTTTTAGTGCTGTCCACTGTAGATTCTATAACAGATGAAACGTAATTGCATTTTTCTGATATGTTGACATGTTTGAAACCTGGGTTGGGGTTTAGTTGTCCAGTGTTGTTTTGATACTTAGATACTTTAAATGAGGGTTTGGAATCACATGAGTTAATGATGACCATATTTTTGTTGACAAGCCTTACGGATCTTTAGTTATTCCTGCGTGCATTGAAAACATCTGCCTGGGAACAGATTTCAGCTTGGCTTGTCGTTGACCCAGACAATGGGTACTAAATGCATGTCCAGAGGAACATGAGATCATGCAATCATGGCTGTGCATGGATGTGGTTATGTCTCAATCCACAGTAACTGTCCCCATGAGACGTTCACAGGTCTGCTGGGTTTAGTTTGAAGTAATACTCAATGTTCGCTGTGAATTACCCGCAGGTCAGTAGGGCATCTGAAGTCTCCACATGATAAGTCCTGTTCATGATGTCATTTACTATTCACTAACAGGGGCTGTGATATTTACATTTGAGTCTCTTGATGCCCGTAGAGCAGATTGGGGAATGGATTGGTTTTCAAATGGCGTAATGATTTTAGAGTTTTATTCTTGTCCCAGACCATGAGTTCCAGTTTAAAGAAAGTTATCATTATATATTTAAAGCTTCTAATTTAATTTCAGAAATTAATTAAGAATAAACAAATTAATTAAGAAGGTTTTTTTTAAATAAACAAATGCATTTCTGGTGAGCATAAGAGAGCATAAACTTAAGAGAGCAAACTTTCGAACAGCTGTATAAAAATGCAAACAGTGAAATTATCCTTACCAAGACAAATTTCTATATATTGAAAGGCTAAAAATGTATTATTTAAATAATTAATCATCTAAAAAATACCACAGGGTCCTTAAAGTATCCGTATCTGAAGAAACACCCAGAAATTGGCATTGGCAGGCAGGTGAACAACAAGTACTGAATCAATAATGAATCTATCATTTTTATATCAACACCTACAAATGAAATGTAATAAAATCTAAGCAGCCATTACTTTTGAAATAACCAAAAGAAAACTATTGTTCAGAGGTTGATCTTTCACAAATCAGGAGACTTACTGGAGCTCTATAAAAATTACAATAATGACTAATGTATAAAAAACATTTGAGTTAAAATGCTTTTTTAATTATTTAGTGTACCAAGTGCATCATTTGTTAGTGCTGAATCAACATTTCAAGATTCTAGGGCTGAAAAGAATGTGTAAACAGTACAGAACATTTTTAATAGTCATATTGGAATATCTGATTTTGCCAACTTTCAACATTTTCTGAAACTCAAGGAAACGCAAGGCCACTCTGGATCTTTATTTTCTGGAAGTCTTTGTTTGCTTTCCACTTAATTTCATTAATGCTTGATAAAAACAACTATGACATTGAACACATTTCAAAGGCCATTCATGTCATGCTATTTCTTTTTCTTACAAAAACTTAAACCTTAGGCGATTCATTTACATAATTTTGGTGGCCTGGAAATGGCGACTTTTGCAAACAGATTTTGGTCATGCTTTATTTCAACGGGCACCTATGATGAATTTTGTATGTTCTTTCTATGTTCTCATGTACCATGTTCCATGTTTTGGAATTGTCTAAGTTTAATATTGTTTGTAAGTTAAAGTGGCAAACAGCTGTTCATTTCCTCATCATTGCCTTTCCCCCCCAAAAAATGTAACATTTATTTTTACATTTTTGTTCAATGCTAAGGTGATGGGTTTGGTTTCCAGCAAAACTCAACTTTTGTAAGCTGTTTGGTTAGAACTGTGTGTACTGTAGGTGTAGTGTGTCCACTGTCATATTTGAGAGATTTAAACCCAACAAGTCTCTTTTTTAATATTTCCTGATGTCAAAATAGGACCCAGATCCCAGTGATTTGTTTTGCAAATAAACACGGATTAAAATATTTGTTCCAACTCTCTGTCATTTTTTTTGCAATAAGTTTTATAAGTTTAAAATGTTTTCAAAACAGTGCATGTTGGTAATGAAGACAGTAAAATTGATGTGTAATTCTTAATCGCTATAATCACCACGGCCACATGGTGTCAGTAAACACTAATATGTCTGTGCGTGAGTACTACACATGGCATTAGTGTGAGACTCATCATTTCAGAAAGGCTTGAATTAACTCCCCCACAAATACATGAAATAAACTTACATGGTATTTTTGACCAATGAGCTGAATTTTAGCTTTATCCAAGTCTGTGTATATCACTGACTGCTGTTTATCTAATGTAATGCAAGAGAAGCAGACACTTGTCCGATTGATGGGAGGGGAGAAGAAATGCTAATTTGCATTTAAAGCCACAAGCTACAAAAACACCTACACTGAATTCAGACACCAAAATGGGCATACTCTGGAAGCTATAATAAATGATCTGAAGGGTATTTTGAGCTGAATTTTTACAGACACGTTTTGGAGACACCAAAGACTTATCTTACATTTTTAAAAGGGGTAAAATAGGTGCCCTTTAAGGTACAATTTTTGCTAAAAAAACCCCAAAAACATTAACTAAGATTTTTAGCTTAAAAAACTAGTTAGGGTTAGATATTGGGCAAGATAAGAGATGTACAGTAGAATAAGATCATACTTTATACCTACTAATAAACAGCCAATATCGTAATAATAAACAAGTAATAGGCCAGTAGTTAATGCTGGGAATTGGTATTTAAATTGTTACCCTTTTTTGTATTTAAACCTTTTTTGAGATAAAACTACTATACTTTGCATGAAAACTACAAAAAAAAATGTGATTTTGTGAAAGTATTGATGTCATGTACATGTACACTACATGACAAAAGTCTTGTCGCCTATCCACGTTTTAGGAACAACAAATAATAACTTGACTTCTAGTTGATCATTTGGTTTCAGAAGTGTCTAATATGAAAGGAAAATGCCTCTAGATTACGCGTATTTTACCAAAATAAAATATGATCAAGACTTGATTTTTAATTATTTAGTTAGGACAGTAAGGTCTGCGTTTGCTTAGACAAATGTCTTGTCACTTAACAGAAATAATGTCCATTATAGAATATAAAGTCATGGTGCAGTGGAAAACAATTAATATTGTGTATGGCTCCCATAAGCTTGGAGGACTGCATCCATACATCTCTGCAGTGATTTAAATCACTTATTAATAAAGTCTTCTGGAATGGCAAAGAAAGTGTTCTTGCAGGACTCCGAGTTTATCAAGATTATTTGGATTCATCTTCAATGCCTCCTCCATCTTACCCCAGACATGCTCAATAGTGTTCATGTCTGGTGACTGGGCTGGCCAATCCTGGAGCACCTTGACCTTCTTTGCTTTCAGGGACTTTGATGTGGAGGCTGAAGTATGAGTAGGAGTGCTATCCTGCTAAAGAATATGCCCTCTCCTGTGGTTTATAATGTAATAGGCAGCACACATGTCTTGATACCTCAGGCTGTTGATGTTGCCATCCACTCTGCAGATCTCTCGCACGCGCCCATACTGAATGTAACCCCAAACCTTGATTTTTTTTCCTTCACCAAACTTGACTGATTTCTGTGAGTCTTGGGTCCATGCTGGTTCCAATATGTCTTCTGCAGTATTTGTGATAATTGGGATGCAGTTCAACAGATGATTGATCAGAAAGATCTACCTTCTGCCATTTTTCCAAATGATCAACTAGAAGTCAACTTATTATTTGATGCTCTTACATCTGAGATCGACAACAAGACTTTTGTCAGGTAGTGTATATCCACAGTTATCAAGACCCAAATCTTAAACTGAAATCTTAAAGTTTTTTATTAACTGAAATATCTGAAGATAATATATACATAATGTATAGACTAAAAATGAACACAAAAAATAACTATATTAAGTTAACTATATTAAATAAGCATTAAAATCTTTAAAATAATTCTAAATAATTTTATACTATTTAGTTAATACAAAAATGTCATGTAACTGCAAGTGAGCCTGTCAGTCAGTGCTAAGTATATCCAAGACTCTAGACTTCTTCGCTAAAAGATTTACAGTCTTATTTAGCTGTATATATTTTGCGAAGCTTCACAGGTGCTATCATTTATTTCATTCCGCCCCAGTGATCCTCTCCTGTCCTTTTCTCCCACATTTTTCAGTCCTCTATCAGTGAATACTGGACTTGGTCCACTACCACTAAGTCTGATTCCTCATCCTCAGAGTGAAATAAATCATATAAAAAAAAATAAATAAAAAAAACGAATGCATGAATACAAATTGAAGCTGACCCAGGAAGTTGGACTTTTTTTTCTCTCGATACGCTTCCTCTCCTGCTCCGTTAGTTTTATCAGCTCTCCTCCAGGTCCTCTGTTCCGGGCCAGTGTGTTCGGAGAGCTGGTCCGAGCGCTGGAGCATTCAGAGCCCAGTGATGATTCCTCACATCCAAGAGAGCTTCGCACTTAATCTTCCTGCCATTTTTGGGATGCGAACGGCCATCAGGAGAGTAAAAAAAAACATCCCTCACCCTTCTGATCATTGGCAGGGGAAGGCCAGCATCACCCTGGAAGAGCATCAGGGCTAATCAACAATGTAATGCATGCGGTGACCTCCCTCTAAAAGGCTCCTGTATGCCTCCAAATGAGATTTGTGCCATGCTGCTAATTATTTTCTTTTCACATTCCCGCTGTAATGCGGCTCCCTTTTTACTCTAATCATTTCCTGAAAATGAGCAATTACAGTTTGGGTAAAAAATGCGCGCAGGAGCACAGGAAACACTCACATAGCAGACAGATATTAATGAAAGCAACCCTGTTCTGTGTTCAATTTGTCTAATGATTAAAAATACATCGAGGCACCTGCATAAATAATTCATGCTTAATGCCGAGTGCACCAGTGCCAGCGCAGAAATGCTTCTCCGTATTACTGTGACAAGCGTCATCATAAAGGGTGGTGTGCGGAGAGATTTCGCAGCTCTCTTGAGAGTCCCTGCTGGAATTGTAAATAACGCTGTGGTGTCAGTCCGTCTCCGTGGGGCATCAGGAGCGTAAATCGCCATCGACATCTGTTTGGCAAGACCACTTGGAGGTTCAGAGAGGTCAGAAAGAGGACATGATGTGGTTTAGGGCATGTTGTTTTGGTGGTCGTGCTGCTAAATAGTATCAGCCAATTATAGATACAGGGAAAACAATTTGGCAAATTGGCATGCTGGTGAAATACTCAAATCTTGTTGTTACTCTGAGTACAATTTGTTATTTTACAGAACTATTTTAAACATCTTTTTTTTCAATAAATGAATGAATAAATATAATATTATTGAGTCATGTCATGTTTAGTTTGTTTTTTGTAAGTTTTTTTTTATTCGTTTAGGTTATATATTACACTCTGATTCAGTTATTGTGTTCACCTGTGCCTTGCTTGGTTATTTGTGATCTTGTGTTTATGGATCTTTTTCACAAGACTGTTATGATGCATTTAACAGTCATCATAATTTTAAATTATTAAAAGTTTTAATATTTAGATTTAAAAAAAAAACGTATTTGCATTTATGAATGTATTACATCTTTGCGTCAAATTACAAAAAAACAGATTACTGCTTTTTATGCACGGAGTTTCTAATGCAGCATCTATGGGGCTGAGAGTAAATTTTACGTTATTCTCTCTTCTGGCTGCCATCATCAGTCTCACACAATTTTTTTTCCTTTATCTGCAAGTCTCCATAACACCATCGTGGAGTTTTTCTTTTATTATTTTAGCAAATAAGATTGTAAAAAAAATGATTTGTTCTACTCTCCGATAGCCTGCACTCTAAGTTTACCCAGCTATGACACCTTCTGCTACTGAGAAACCCGATATGTGAAAAGGGTCTATAAGCTCATTGTCTTTGCACATATGTAAAGCTTATATGTTCTCATGTACCATGTTCTATGTTTTGGATTTGTCTAGTTTTATTTTGTTTATAATTTAAAGTGGCAATTAGCTGTTCATTTCCTCATCATTGCATTTCCCAAAAAAATGTAACATTTATTTTTACATTTTTGTTCAGTGCTAAGATGATGGGTTTGGTTTCCAGCAAAACTGCCATGCTTGAATCAACATAACCGTATGCAACAGTAAAATCACCAACATTTTAATCAGAATCTAATGCTAAAATCGAATTGGTTGATTTTTAACGTTGCTCCAGACCTTTAAAGATGTTCACCCAAAAATTTAAATTGACTGAAAATTTACCCACCCTTAAGTGGTTCCAAACCTTTATGAGTTTCTTTCTTTATTGAACACAAAAGAATACATTCGAAAGGAAGCTGAAAACCACTAACCATCGACTTCCATAGCAGGAAAAACAAATACTGTTTTAGTCAATGGTTACATTTGGTACAAATGGTTTCCATCTTTCTTCAAAGCATCCTCTTTTTTTTGTTTAACAGAAGAAAGAAACTCAAATGTTTGAGTATGAGTGTGAGTAAATGATGACAAGAATTTTCAGTTTTAGGTAAACTATCCCTTTAAAACACAGCCAGATTGGTCTAAAGAAATGTTGCAGTTCTAAGACCAACAGAGTAGATTGAAGCGCGTCCAAACATGATGGACAGGAGTTATATTTGAGAGACAGATCTACATGATGAACAGTAGTGAGAAAACAAATGGCGGACTTCTATGCAAAAAGCTTTTTAATGAATCTAATGAACACACAACCTCTGGGAGATCACAAACACAGGCACTCCTTCTGGGAAAGTGAAAGCAATTGGCTAGAAGCACCTTAACCCTGTGGTGTGCTTGTGTTTCTTTGGAGGAAAGGAGAGGAGGAGGCCGCATAAAGCCACCTGGATGGCCACATTAGCAGATATGCATGGCAAGCCGTTTATACTTTTATTCAAAGGCAGGGTCAACAATCCAATTTCCACTTTGTTAGATTGGTAATTCTTCAAATTTGATTTCTACCAGTAACAATGGCAGATTGTGATCAGAGATTACATTTCCACTAGAGATGTAATCACTTGCATAACCATATTATTTATATTTGGACTTAAATATTAGTATGTAAAAAATATCATTCTTGATATCAAGAATTCTGATATAAAGAATGAACTTTTTAAGACGAGATATTGCAAGCAATTAATTCACCTGACAATTTTGACATTTTTCTGTATAATGGGAAAAACATCCAAAATACAAATTTATGCTGCTTTATTAGACTTCTTTTTATTGATTTGCCTGTAGATTTCAACTACAGTTTCTACAAAGATTTAAGTTTGTACACAATTTGCCTGATTTTATTTACATTTTATTCAACATAAATTTGTGATTTTTTTGTCTTTTCTGGCTGTTTGCAGTATTTTCTAAATGTGTTCCAAAATTCCAAAAAACGTCTCAAAAACCTTTGATTCTAATGTCAAAAAATAAATAAATAAAATAAAATAACACTACTATACACACACACACACACACACACACACACACATATAT
>CAIGQZ010032287.1:11535678-11547902 GCA_903798205.1 Danio tinwini | reverse complement strand
GGATATTTTTTAAGGTATCGTATCGAAGATGGATATTTTTCAGGTATCGAATTGAAGTTGAATATTTTTCAAGGTATCGTATCAACGTTGGATATTTTTTAAGGCTTCGTATCTAAGTTAGAAATTCCAGTATTGTGACAACACTACACCAGTTAAAAAGGCATTATTTTTTATTTAATATATTAGGTTTTTAGTTAAAATACTCCCAAAAATCATTCTGAATAAATCCATAAATTTTTAAATGAAATTCTGAGCAGAAATAGCAAAAATGTCCGCAGATTCTGTCTGGCCCTAGTAATGAGTCAATCCACTAGGGGCATCTGTTCACTTCTCATTCATGAACCACTCCTCTACAGCAATCCTTTTTACTCTTACTAATCAATTTACCTTTACCACTTCAATGATCAGACAGACGCATCAACTCATGAATTGGCAATATCGTCTAGCTCAATGTTTAGAAACCACAACACATTTCAAATCAGACTGTAAAATGACAGTCAGCCTCTTTGTATGATTACAGTTTTACTGTTTATGTACAGTAAGACATCCAAAAATTATTCTTCTCGACACAAATACTGACGGGTTGAGGTTTTACTGAGAGATGGACATCAGTTGAAAGCCAAGCAATGAAAATAGAGTCAAGATTTCAAGACTTTAGCGTTAAATACAGTTGGAAATCGACAATCGTTGCTATTGCCAGATGGAAAAGTCATTCTCTTTTTGTGCTCACAGTTTTTCTGCTTTTGTTTTAGCAGGAAAGACCGAGCTTTACTGGGTAATGTACTGTGTAAGCAAAGGAAATGGCATTGTTGAGGAGAGCTCATGTAACAGTAATATCCTGTCGAAATTGAATTTGGAGTTCAATCAGAGCCATTAGGCCCCACACTGAGAAAGATAGAGACAGATAGTGCCATGCACTCCTTAAATGAGTAATGCTTCCCCTGAACTGAAGCATCAAATTTGGCCTAATATTATTAATGCATAAGCAGTAGGGGGGAGGGAGGTTGGTGTTGGGTGGGACACACAAGCGTGGACATGTGGAATTAGAGAGGATGTGTGTTTTTATAAACCAGCGATGACTCTTGCAGAGCGTATTGAGTGGATGTAATGATCCACTCAGCTCCAGCAATGCAATGAACAACTCAAATGTTCATTGAGTTAATCATTGATGAGACGTTTTGTCAGAGCAAATCTCTGTCTTGAAACAAATTTAGCTCGAATGCAATAGTTTTGTGAATTTGGAATTCAGAAAGACTTGTTTTTGGTGACACCGGTGGTCATTGGGTGAATTTCAGCCTAAAAATATTGCTCTTTTTTGTTCTTTGCTTAAAAGTGCTGTAAATGAATTTGGAAACATTTTTGCAGCCATATACTAAGCATGGGCTGGTATAATTTTCCGACGGTATGATAATCTTGGATAAAAATATCACAATATCACGGTATTGTGATCACTGCTCTAAAATAAGTTCTTTTGAAATGTCTGAGTAAAAAAGGCTACTTTTTTTCTCTGCCTGAACACATTATATTTTATTTTAGAAAACATTTAAAATATTTTAAAACAGCTAAATAATTCAAATAAATCATTGACTTTTGCTATATTTATTCATTTCAAAAGCTCATATTTCTTTACAACACATAAACATACAAAAAACTTACATATACTATAGGAACGGTATAACAAAAAATGTTAGCAGTTTTAAAACCTGGACTTTTCCAAATCATGGTAAACCTTGAAACTGGTTATCGGCCCATGCCTAACGTATATTGTAACATACTCCAGAAGCCATCTATGTTGTTGACAGCGACATGTATATGAATCTGTAAAAATGTGCTGTGCTCGTGACTAAATATAACAAGGAAAATGACATTGCGAGAAAACAGAAGTTAATAAAGCATCTGATTATAGTGATATAGACAATCTTGCAGTAGAATAACAATTCACCAGCATCAAGTCATCCGAATGAAGTAATTTTAAAATCACAATATTGTGACTGTTTGATTATACTAGTGATAGTTTAAATTAGCACTGTCG
This sequence comes from Danio tinwini, assembly GCA_903798205.1. Taxonomy (NCBI): domain Eukaryota; kingdom Metazoa; phylum Chordata; class Actinopteri; order Cypriniformes; family Danionidae; genus Danio; species Danio tinwini. Next base: position 11,545,870 of record CAIGQZ010032287.1, on the reverse strand, counting down.
CCTCACAGCAAGGCCACTGGTTTGAGTCCCGGCTAGTCCAGTTGGCATTTCTGTGTGGAGTTTGCATGTTCTCCCCATGTTGGGGTGGGTTTCCCCCAGGTGCTGCGCTTTCCCACACAGTCCAAAGACATGCGCTATAGGTAAATTAAATTAACTAAATTGGTTATAGTGTATAAGTGGGTGTGTGAATGTGAGTGTATGGGTGTTTCCCAGTCCTGTGTTGCAGCTGGAAGGGCATCTAATCCTTAAAACATATGCTGGATAAGTTGCTGGTTCATTCTGCTGTGGCAACCACTGTTGAATAAAGAGACTAAGCCGAAGAAAAATTAATGAAAACATAAATAACACTTAATCAAATTATATATTATTAATACTTTTTCAATTATTAGTGCTGTTTAATTTTTAACACATTTTTAAACATAACAGTATTAATAAGTAATTTCTAATATTTTTTGTCTTTTTTTTTGTCTTTATTTCCTGGATACTAGTATTCAGCTTAAAGTGCAATTTAAAGGCTTCACTAATACAGTTAAATAGTCAAATTAGGTTAATTAGGCAAGTCATTGGACAAAAGTGGGATTTTCTGTAGCCAGTCAAAAAATATATAATGCCCTTAATCATTTAAAAAATAATAATTAAACTGCTTTAAACTAAGCCAAACTAAAATAAGACTTTCTCCAAAAGAAAAAAAAACATAATAGAAAACACTGAAATTTTCTTTCTCTGTTAAAAATCACTCTGAAAATACTGAAAAATAAATAAAATGTTATATTTGTTTTTCTTATATTTGAACAACTTAATTTGTTTCCTCAATAAAAAATAGTTAAATGTAGTAGTAATATAATAGTGGAAAATAATAGTGAAAAATTGGTGACACGTGGCTCAGTGGTTCACACTGTCACCTCACAGCAGGAAGGTCGCTGGTTCAAGTCCTGGCTGTGTCAGTTAACATTTCTGTGTGGAGTTTTCAAATTCTGCCTGTGTTCGTTTGGGTTTCCTCCGGGTCTTCCGGTTTCCCACACATGTCCAAAAACTTACGCTGTAAGTGAATTGAATAAACAAAATTGGCCATAGTAAATGTGAGAGTGTATGGGTGTTTCCCAGTACTGGGTAACAGCTGGAAAAGCATCTGCTGTGTAAAACATATGCTGGATAAGTTGGCGGTTCATTCTACTGTGTGGACCCCTTATGAATAAAGAGACTAAGCTGAAGCAAAATGAATGAATGAACATACACAGACAACAATATAGAGTTACATCATCTTCCTTCTTTATAGCATCATACAAGAACAGCATTGTGATATAATGGCATCATGATAATTGAAAGACCACATACAATATCATCCAGTCTCTTGTGAATCTGTGTATCACTCTTTAGTCTATTTACGTTAATGTCTTGTGGTAACAATAAAATAAAATAGTCACTTAAAGGCACAGTCCACGCAAAAATGAAACATACAAAAATATATTTTGTAAAATGTTACTATATAATATATCAAAATGCAGTTTTGTTCCCCACTGACTTATTTTATTTAGGTATTTTATTTACTTGGGTGGCACAGTGGCTCAGTGGTTTGCACTATCACCTCACAGCATGAAGGTTGCTGGTTTGAGTCCTGACTGGGCCATTTGGCATTTCTGTGTGGAGTTTGCATGTTCTCCCCGTGTTCGTGTGGGTTTCCTCCGGGTGCTCCGGTTTCCTCCACAGTCCAAAGACATGCGCTATAGGTGAGTTGAATAAACTACTGTCCGTAGTGTATGAGTGGGTGTGTGAATGAGTGAGTATGGGTTTTTCCCAGTACTGAATTGCAGCTAGAAGGGCATCCGCTCCATAAAACATATGCCGGAATAGTTGGCGGTTCATTCCGCTGTGGCGACCTTTGAAATAGAGACTAAGCAGAAGAAAAATTAATGAATTTATTTACTTATTTTACTTTTGTTCATATAATAGAAGCTAATGGGAATCAAGAAACATTTATTTTTCAATTAACTTTTATTTTAGACAGAAGATATGATACTGATGAACTGACGCTATTTCAATTTACTATAATCTTCTATGTGAAGCTGCTTTGACACAATCTACATTGTATAAGCACTATACAAATAAAGGTGAAGAAATAAAGAAATGAATAAATGATGAGTGAAAAAAAATCTCTAGACTCAACAAAGCTCTACATGATAACATTAACCATAAACTTGCTGTTTGTTTTGACTGCCTTCTGAAAAGCATCTAAAAACCGTGACCTGCGTTCTCAAATAGCACAGCAGGAGAAACTAGGAAATAATTTGTGTGCATTGACTGCATTGTGTGCTCCTGGATTCATGCGTATTAGCAAGGTATTGTAACTTTACATGCATATTGAGACGTCACGTGTGCTATACTCTAAACAACACAATCTGAAGCACAGCTGGTCCTCCATTTGCTATTTGTTACATTTTTCGCCACTACTTTGTTTCATTTAGGTCATTATCTGAATGGCTGCTACAGTACTACGAAACCTGCAGTGTGTTTAAAGCAAATGCACAGAAAAAAAAAAAAACACTTATTTTCCTGGACTGGTGTAACCACGAATTAAAGAATTGATGAATGAATGATACATTTTATGTAACTTTCTTGAAAAATGAATAAACACTAAGTATTTTATGACAAATGTAAATGTAATTGTTGTCATGGACGTTACTTTGTTCATTTATTCATTAATTTTCCTTTGGCTTAGTTGCTGATTTATCACAGCAGAATAAACCACCAACTATTCCAGCATATGTTTAATGCAGCAGATTCCCTTCCAGCCGCAACCCAGTACTGGGAAACACCCATACACTCTTATTCACTACAACCAAATTAGTGCATGTAATTCACCTATAGAGCATGTCTTTAGACAGAGGGAGAAACCGGAGCACCCAGAGGAATCCCACGCCAACACGGGGAAAACATGGAAACTCCACACGGAATTGCCAACTGGCCCAGCCAGGACTTGAACCAGCAACATTTTTGCTGTGAGACAACAGTGCTAATCACTGAGCCACTGGGCTGCCCTTGTTATCATTTTGTTTCTATTTCAAATTTGAATAAGCCATGTATAGGTTTTAAAGAAATACTCCACTTAATTTTAAGACTTCTCTATAGTAAAACTTGATTATTACGCCAGCGTTCCTAACCATATCAACCTAGAAAATAGCAATAGCAATTTTCATTTTCTGTCATTCTTGGTACACAATGTAAATACAGAAGTCAAGTTTTAATCTAAACTATTTATTTTGAGTGAGATGCTAATGGTTTAATCAAATTATATTATTTATGCTAAGCTAAAAATGCTTCAAAACTTTTAAAACTTAAATGTAGGTGACTTGTAGGTCACACTTTATTTTGATGGTCCGTTTGTTGAATATAAGTTACATTGCAACTAATTCTCATTAGATTATAAGTAGACTGTTAGGTTGGGGTTAGGGTTGAGGTTGGGGTTAGGGTTAGTGTAAGTTGAAATGTACTTGCTAAGTTTCTTATAGTCAGTTAAATGTCTGTTGAAGGACTGTTAAATGTCAGTATCAACAGATATTAAGCAGACAGTCTACTAATACTCAAATGGACCATCAAAATAAAGTGTTACCGACTTGTAAAATGAATGTTCCTTCAGCAGGATTACCCTTACATTTCATTAAATCTATAAAAGTTGAGTAAAAAAAAACTTTTCCTGGCATGGTGTAACAATAAATGAAAGAACTGATGAATGAATAATACATTTTATGTAACTTTCTTGAAATATCTAATAACACTAATTAATTTACATAAAATGTAAATGTAATTGTTGTTGTATATGTTGTTTTCTTTATTATTTCATAACCATATCAACATAGAAAATAGCAACTTTTCATTTTCTGTCACTCTCAGTACACAATGCAACTATAGAAGAGCCAAGCTTTAATAAAAAGAAATCTAAACTCTTTATTTTAGGCGAGATGCTAATAGTCTAATCCGATTCTGTTATTTATGCTAAGCTAAGCTAAAAGTGCTTCAAAAGTTGTAAAACTGAAATGTTGAACTCTTGGTGACTTGTGAAACGAGTGTTCCTTCAACAGGATTACCATTACATTTTATAAAATGTAAAAAATGTTGAGTATTTTTAGGAAAAAATTGTCTTAAATTATTTGTTTACTTACATTATTCAAGATATATTCAATTCAATTCAATTCATCTTTATTTGTATAGCGCTTATACAATGTAGATTGTGTCAAAGCAGCTTCACATGGAAGTTTATAGTGAATTGAATATATATCCTTTTAAGTTCCACATAAGACAAAGAAAAGTACATAAAAAATTGATAGACCAAGCAAAATCTGTAAATGTACTGTTAACACATAGAATCTACAGAATATTGGTCCATATTGACATGATAGCATCACACAGTTGCTGCAGATTTGTCGGCTGCACATCCATAATGCCCGTTCCACCACATCTCAAAGGTGCTCTATTGGATTGAGTCTGGTGACTGTGGAGGCCATTTGAGTACAATGAACTCATTGTCATGTTCAAGAAACCAGTCTGAGATGATTCAAGCTTTATAATATGGCAGAAACTATCCCCCACAATATTACACCACCACCACCAGCCTGAACCATACAAGGCAGGATGAATTCATGCTTGATGCCAAATTCTGACCCTACCATCTGAATGTCACAGCAGAAATCGAGACTCATCAGAAAAGGCAATGTTTTTTCCAATCTTCTATTGTCCAATTTTAGTGAGCCGGTGCGAATTGTGAATTCTTAGCTGACAGGACTGGCACCCGATGTGGTCTTCTGCTGCTGTAGCCCATCCGCCTCAAGGTTGGACGTGTTGTGTGTTCAGAGATGCTCTTCTGCACACCTCAGTTGTAATGAGTGGTTATTTGAGTAACTGTTGCCTTTCTATCAGCTGGAACCAGTCTGGCCATTCTCCTCTGACCTCTGGCATCAACAAGGTATTTGCGCCCACAGAACTGCCACTCACTGGCTATTTTCTTTTTCAGACCATACTCTGTAAACCCTAGAGTTGTGCGTGAATATCCCAGTAGATCAGCAGTTTCTGAAATACTCAGACCAGCCCGTCTAGCACCAACAACCATGTCACCTTAAAAGTCACTTAAATCACCTTTTTTCCCCATTCTGATGCTCAGTTTGAACTGCAGCAGATTGTCTTGAATGCATTGGTGCCATGTGATTGGCTGATTAAAAATTTGCTTTAATGAGCAGTCGGACAGGTGTACATAATAAAGTGGTAGTGAGTGTATACAGTATTTTTCACAGTGCAACTTTTAAAAAACAGTAACATACTGCATAACTGTCAGAATATTACAGTTAAATACTGTATAATTTACAAAACTTTTTAAAAGTGTTTTTTACATCATTCTGAATACATCTAAAAGCTTCATACGTATTAGCAATGTACTGCAACTTTACATGCACACTGAGACATTATGTGTGCTACTCTAAACAACACAATCTGAGGCACAGCTGGTCCTCGATTTGTTGTTCATTACCTTTATTTTTTCGGCACTTTTTTGTTTCACTTAGGTCATTATCTGCACGGCTGCTACTACAAAACCAGCTGTCCATTTAAAACACACACACAGGAAAAAAACCCCCAAAAAACACTTATTTTCCCTATGCAGTGTTTGTGTTAATGTAAACACGTCTGTTTCTTCAGGGAGCGACCATGTAGTGCTGCGAACAAATCGAGCGGTCTCCTCCTCTCCTCTCCGAAATGGTAACTAGAGTGTGCTAAACTGGGTGTTTCATCCCATTGGCTCATTATCGCGCTGGGTTCATTGCCAATAATAAAGATTTCTTGGGCTGCGAGACTTCTGAATTCAGAGGAAATTACATTGAGCAACAGGGAGCGCATGGCTCTAAATGTTTAATTACGCCAGATAAAAACAAGGGGATCAATCACTGACAGCAATGAGGGCCCTGCGAGGCATCTGCCGTCTCTTGTACACAACAGGCAGTCGCTTTGTGTTGAGTCCATAGGAATGAAGCAGGAGATACAACATCCTAGACAATACAGGTTGAGATGAACAGATATTCTGGAGAAATTGCAATGAGATCTTCTTAAAGAGACAGTTCGCTCAAAGATGGCCAAAGATCGGTATTAGTTTCATGCGCAAAACTGGAATTTTGTGAATAAGGCATAGTTTCCATCCAATGAGTCGAAGAGAACAAAATCATCACTTCCTGAAAAACTGGCGCAAAATTTAAAAAAGGAAATGGAATTTGCTGTAGTAGGAAAAGTCACTGTGTCTTTTTTCCTATATATTATGTTACTTGTGCCTCAGAAAATGAAAACAAAAAGCAATGAACGTGACATGACATTTGGATGTGAAAGATGTTAAATCTTTAGTTTTCTAACAGAAAAAAGTAAAAAATATTGCCTCAATTGTATCTTATAAACAACATTGGGTGTGGAAAAGGCAATAATAGTATTCCCTAGAATTCAGAAAGTGAGAGCTCTTTAGGATCTCAGTTGTTTCTCTTGGACAAAAAGTTAAACCTAGAGAGAGAAAGGTTCTCTCTTTTTTTTGGTCTAGAGAAAACTACACTCTAAAAATGCTGGGTTATTTAAAACTAAAGTTGAGTCAAATATGTGAAAAACTTACCATTAAGTTCAAATTTAACCCAGTATTTGACCATTTTTAACCAAAACTTGGTTAAAACAACTAAGCATTTATAAACTGCATGCTAATATCGCACTATTGACAGAAATCTTTAATATAAGATGTCAGAAACTAAACTCTAAAAATTGCTGGGCTGTTTAAACATATGGACAAACTCCATGATTTTACATTAATATTTTAACTTAAATATATTCTTTCTATAAATTGGATTTAATTATTTTTCCCTTTGGCTAAATTCTATTTCTTTGATTTTGAAAAATAGTCATTAAATTCAAATTTCTCCTAGATTTGTATTCAGTCCTGTAGTCCACAAATGACAATGGCAATGGCATCAGCTCTCCAAAACACTGTCAATAAATGAACAGCATTATTTGTATAAAGAACTCACTCAAATCGAAGAAAAAAATATGCACTACCTGACAAAAGTCTTGTCGTTGATCCCAGTTGTAAGAGCAACAAATAATAAGTTGACTTCTAGTTGATCAATTGTAAAAGTGGCCGAAGGTAGATTTTTCTGATGAATCATCTGTTGAACTGCATCCCAATCATCACAAATACTGCAGAAGACCTACTGGACTCTGCATGGACCCAAGATTCTCACAGAAATCAGTCAAGTTTGGTGAAGAAAAAATCATGATTTGGGGTTACACTCAGTATGAGGGCTTGCGAGAGATCTGCAGAGTGGATGGCAACATCAACAGTCTAAGGTATCAAGCCATTTGTGCTTCTCATACTTCAGCCTCCACATCAAAGTACCTGAAAGCAAAGAAGGTCAAGGAGCTCCAGGATTGGCCAGCCCAGTCACCAGACTTGAACATTATTAAGCATGTCTGGGGTAAGATGAAGGAGGCATTGAAGATGATCCAAAATATCTTGATGAACTCTGAGAGTCCTGCAAGAACGCTTTCTTTGCCATTCTAGATGACTTTATTAATAAGTTATTTGAGTCATTGCAGAGATGTATGGATGCAGTCGTGCAAGCTCATGGGAGTCATACACAATATTAATTCTTTTTCCACTGCACTATGACATTATATTCTATACTGTACATTATTTCTGTTAAGTGACAAGACTTTTGTCTAAGCAAAGGCAGACCTTACTGTCCTAATTAAATAATAAAAAATCAAGGCATGATCATATTTTATTTTGGTCAAATAAGTGTAATCTAGAGGCATTTGCCTTTCATTTACTGTAAGCCACTTCTGATACCAAATGATAAACTTGAAGTCAAGTTATTATTTGTTGTTCCTAAAACTTGTCAGGTAGTGTATACATTTTTTTTAAGAAATAGCAACAATGTTTCAAAATGTGCTCAAATTGCCAGAAAAATATCTGTTAGATATTTGAAATGTACAAAAAAAATAATAATAATCATGGTTTCTACTAAACAGTTTTTACAGCAAAAAACGTCTCCCATAGAATTCTGAACTATGCTCATATTTGACAAGATGGTTTAGAAATCAGTATTAATATGGAATTTTGCATCATGGATTAGTGGTCTATTGGCCATTTTGGATTGTGTATGTGCTTGAGTGAGATGGTAATGATCTGATGGTTTTAAGTACAGTATACACATAGATTGTTATGTAATTTTTTTTAGAAATAGCGTACATTTTAAATGTATTTAGATGTTTTGTAAATGTATTATTTTAAATGCATTGTTTTTTTTATTTATATTTATAATATTATTAGTATTATTCATAATTTATGAACATTATTTTGGCACATAATTCTGGCACATTGTATATTTATGTATTATTAATGTGTATTTAATAATACATAAATATATGTATTATTAAATGTGTATTATTTAATGTGTAAAAACAAATATAAATAGCTCTAACTGTTTAAGTTATGTCCACATCACTTTTTTTAAAGCACCTAACTCCAAGTAGTTGATACTATAATAAAACTTAATAATAAAAGTCCATAATAAAAGATTATAACAAAAGTCTTTCAAAAAAAACTTTTCATTAGAGTTGGTTCAATACAATCCAATAATGAAAACATGACTTTAGACACTAAGAGTAAACTTAATTGCTTCTCATTTCTAGGCCAATTCCAGCATCTTACGAATAAAGCAGCAGAGACAGAGCCGACATCCAGAGATGATGGAGAGAGGACTCTGGGATGGAGAGAAGCTGAAAGAGAGCAGGTCTGGGCAGGCAGCGATGGCGATGCGTCAGCCATGCTCCGGTAAGGGAGGGTGATGTGTGTGTTAGTCTCCTGGGTGCCATGTTTCTGTCACCCCTTGTCTGAGTGAGTCACGACTGGGTTCTGGTAAAGACAGTCACACAGCCGTTACTGCACTTCCTCACAGCCTCCATTAAGAACACACTCACATCCCGGCCCCAAAACCAACCCCAGTCACCTCAAAATCCAATATCAGGATGATAGAATCTCTCCGACTCAAAGGAAAACAAAAGTAAGTGCATTTTAAAAAGGCAACATGCTTTTACTGGGGTGGCGTGAACGTTTCTTTTCGGAGGCCTGGATTTTTCGGTTCAGCAAGCTGGATGGGTTAAATGATGTCTGCGAACACTTTTTAACATTTCTTTTTTTTAAGCATTGTAATCACGTTTTGTAATCATGTAATCTTACAATCTTAAGTCATTTTAATTATAGAAGTACAAAATTGTACAAAGTTAAATACATTTCTATACAAAAAATATTTTCAATACAGAACTGAGTTTCAACATGAGGCTCAACATGTTTTACATTTCATTTGTTTATTTTTTGGTTTATAAATATTAAGTATTTAATATATATATATATATATATATATATATACACAACAATTCTGTGTGGTTCTCGAATCTGCTTGGCTGATAGCTGTGCAATACTCTGCAATAACAGCCTCTTCACCCTTGTGTATTACTCCGCCCATATAGAGTGACAGCAGATCAGTAAACTCATTACAGCTTGACAAATATTGCAGCTGTTGGACAACATAATGTACTTTTGAGGCTTTTTAGGCGAGAAAGTAGTTGTTTAGATTGCAACTATGCTGTTTATTTATAAGAATAGTGCCTGTCAGCGGCCATAAGTACTGTCATATTGAGCAGAGAAAAGAAGGTTGACGTTCTGTCACAAGATGGCGACAGAGACAGCATAATAAGTCCTTAGGGGAGAAAAAGTGCAGCGTTAATTTCAAGCTACAGCTGATCAAATCATTATAAAACTGGTAAGTGACATTCTAAGTCTATTTCTTTATTTTGTATGTTGTAGTGCTGTCTATATACCATATTAATCTGCTAAAGTTTGCTTTGCTTTAGCTTTTTTGGGGTTAATTATTGTCATATCCAGATTGCAACAGAGAAATACTGGGAAATCTTTGTAGACTGATGGCATTTTATGCTGTTCAGCCTTATATGAGCTAGATGTCAGCATCTAGCTCTAAAGGGATGTTTGTAAAGTAGCAATGGTTTCTGCTGTTCTGACGTCAGCTGCTGATGTGAATGAATGGCGGCAGAAAGTAGTTTCCTGTACAAAAGGATTTTTGAGGCTCTCTGTGTTTGACTTTATATATATATATATATATAT
>CAIGQZ010032287.1:11512051-11525678 GCA_903798205.1 Danio tinwini | reverse complement strand
AAAAAGGAAGCGCTCTGTCTGGTTAAAGCCTTCTGGACATAAATATCCAGTGACAAGCAATAATTTTGCTTTGTCAGCACTGACAGACCGAGACCATGATGAGATTGGTGGAGTCCCTTGACAGCGAGCCATTCACTATTGATATGTGACAGCAACAGAGAGAGAGGGAGGTTTCAAAGCGTTTTATGCTCCGCTATATGTCATGCTTTGTGTAATTCTCAGTGCAAGAAAACCCATGTTTCAATCAGACTTTTGAGTTGTTCACATGCTCAGCTTTAAAGGGATGGTTCACCCAAAAATGATGTTTATTCGCCATCAAGGAGTTCCAGAGCTATATGATTAAAATAAGTGCTGGGTTTGGCTAAAACACATTTATGTTTTTTATGTATATTAATTTATACACAACCTGTCAAAAGTTATGAAGTTTTTGAAGGAAGGTCTACTTTGGTCAATTCCATTTATCTGATTAATTAAAAATTAAAATATTGAGGAATATTATTATAATTTAAAATAACTGTATTCTGGTATATTTTAAAGTGTTATTCATTCCTGTGAATCAAAGCTGAATATTATGGTCACTCAATCATTTTAGTATAATTTTAATAACATTTTTATGTAATTTTAATATATTATCAGGAGTTTTATTAATATAAATTTAATAAAATTAGTTTTAATTGTAATAAGATTTTAATATAATTTGTTTACATGTGGTTACAATTATTTTTATAATTTTTAATAATAACTTTGAATGTAATAAAAATAATAATAATAATTATTATTATTATTATTAACAGTGTAGAAATTAAATAGTGTACTACTACAGGATTTTGTTATAACCATTTAAGTTTGTATAATACTAATTCAACATTAATATTATTTTATAATAATATTATTAAAATAAACATCAGTAAAGTATTAATACTTATACAATTATTATCATTATTATTGTTATTTTTTATCATTATTATTGGTATTATTATTATGATTATTACTGTTATTATTATTATTATTATTAACAGTTATTATTGTTTTTTTTACATTATTAATAGTATTATTATCAATATTTTTGGTATTATTGTTATCATTATTACTGTTATTATTATTATTAACAGTTATTATTGTTATGTTTTATCATCATTATTGTAGTCATTATCATTATTATTTGGTATGATTATTATCATTATTATTGTTATTATTATTATTATTAACAGTGTACAAATTAATCTAATTAGCATACTACTACAGGATTTTATTATAATCATTTAAATTTGTATAATACTCATTCAACATTATTATTTTATAATATTATTATTAAAATAAACATCAGAAAAGTATTAATAATTATATGATTATTGGTATTATTATCATTATTAGTGTTATTATTATTATTATTATTATCAGTATACAAATTAAACTAATTAGTATACTACTACAGGATTTTATTATAATCATTTAAATTTGTATAATACTAATTCAAAATTATTATTATTTTATAATATTAAAATAAACATTAGTAAAGTATTAATAATTATATTATTATATTATCATTATTATTGTTATTATTATCATTATTATTGCTATTGTTATCATTATTATTATTATCATTATTAACAATGTACAAATTAAACTAATTGGTATATAACTACAGGCTTTTATTATAATCATTTAAATTTGTATAATATTAATTCAACATTTGTTTTCCAGTGATGGGTTGCGGCTGGAAGGGCATCCGCCACGTAAAATGTATGCTGGATAAATTGGCGGTTCATTGCGCTGTGGCGACCTCAGATTAATAAAGGGACTAAGCCGAAAAGAAAATGAATGAATGAATGATAATTCAACATTATTATTGTTTTATAATAAAATTATTAAAAATAATTATCAGGAAAGAATTAATAATTATTATATAATATATTATTATTATTACTATTATTATTATTATCAACAGTATACAAATTAAACTAATTAGTATACTACTACAGCATTTTATTATAAACTTTTAAATTTGTAAAATATATTATTATTATTAAAATTATTAAAAATAAACATCAGTACAAAACATTAACAAAATTATTATTATTAATTATTATTATACAATAACCTTTTTGTGCATTATTATTCTTAATATTGATGTACTTTAATAAACAGTATATTTTCAAAACTACTATTTATAGAAAAACTAAATATTTCCTTGCTTTTAAACGTGAAACCATAAAGTTTTATTTTGAGTGGGAAACCACATCCTGATTACAAGATTTCAGACTTTTTCCCATAGGAAGATTTTTGCCACGAGGCGCTCAAAAACATCCCATTTCTGTGCATCAGATCATAAAATGAATACAATTACAACACAAACTTTGAAGTTTAATATAACCACAATAAATCACATCAAATTTCCTGGCATTGTTAGAATAAATAAAAAAGAATGATCAGCTACAGTAAATGGCAGGTAATACAATTTCATATTCTCACCAATGCTAATTCTTACTCTTCTGTGTTGAGGTTTTGTCTTTTATACAAAAGGTTTTTTTGGTGATGGCAGCTTAAAGATGCCTCTTATATGGAGAATGGTCATACGGAGTGAATTTTTTTATTTTTTTCAGACTTCAACAGTGTAAAAATATGGTTCTGTGGGACTCATCTATCAAATCTGATCTTTATTTTGTATTTTCTATTGGATTCAAGTCTGGGCCATTCTACAGCTTGATTTTTTTCTCAAAAAGTGTTTGAAGAGTTTTCCTTGCTATGTTGTGGTTCAATGTCTTGCTGAAATGTCCACCCTGCTTTCATCTTCATCATCCTGCTAATGACCTGCTTCATTTACAATAAGGAATGGCAGAGGGTTGCTGAATGTACTAAGGGATTTCAGCTGCTGTCTGGGCTTTCACTGCATTTCTACACCTCCCTTTCTTCATGTGTTCGATACTTTGTCCCTGCGCCATTTTATTTTATTATGAATAACTTAATTTGTAAACTAATTAGATTTTTCTTCTTTTCATATGTACACTGTAAAAAAATGCAGGGTTCCACACAATTCATTCATGTTGTCCCAACACAATTCGATAAAGTTAACTTAACACTTTTAACAAATGTATGTGGATTGAACAAGTTGTCCCAATGAAATCTCAGGAATTGTGTTGTTTCAGCTCATTTTAATTAAGTAGTTTGAACAAGTAAACAAATAAATATTTTTTTGAGTGTATTTCTTTGGTTGCTACAAACATTCAGGGAAAATTTCAAGTCAAAACACCTTTAGAAATATGTTTACTGTGGAAAAAATGTGATGTGTTCAATGCTTATTTCCCCGCTATATCAAACAAGCCATTCAGACAACTGTTTTAGGTGGATTGAAAACCTGAAGAATTATGTTGTTTCAACTCACCTTAAATAATTAGTTTAAACAAGCAGCAAAAGTCATTTTTAATATATACAGTTGAAGTCAGAATTATTAGCCCCCCTTTGAATTTTTTTCTCTGTCTTAAATATTTCCCAAATTATGTTTAACAGAGTCTGATAATATTTTTTTCTTCTGGAAAAGTCTTATTTGTTTTATTTTGACTAGAATAAAAGCAGTTTTTAATTTTTTAAACACAATTTTAAGGACAAAATTATTAGCCCCTTGAGGCAATTTTTTTTGATAGTCTGAACTATCATAGTACGATGTATAGTTTGGGAAAAGAACAATTTAGTGAGTGTTTCCCAAAACCCTTAGTTTCTCTGTCGCAGATCCATCGCTTGAACCACGTTAGTTATAACCAGGGCCAGACAAAATCTGCGGACGTTTTTTGCTATTTCTGCTGAGAATTTTGGTAAAAATCTGCGGATTTCTGCGGAATTATTTTGGGAGTATCATAACTAAAACCTTAATATGTGAAAAAAATAATAATTTTAAATTTTATTTAAATTTTATTTAATGTTTAAAAAGCAAATCCAATTAGATGCACTTTATTAGGTAAACAAAGCAAATCTCTCATATAATATATCTACTAAAAGACAGACAATATTATTGTACAAACTGCATTGTACATAAATCAGATGAACATTTTCATATTAGTCAATAATATTACTGTAATTATTTAAAAAACTGAAAAATACATTTACACTAAAAATTGTGTAATTTACATTTAAAAAATACATTTACACACATTTACTCAAGTAATTAAACAGAATTAATGATGGGCTAAAAATCTCCGGAAATCTGCGGAATTCTGCGCACACAGATTCCGTGTGGGCCTAGTTATAACATAAAACGCCCATAAAATGGGGTGGAGTAAATACTTCTTTAGAGAAGAACCCCATAATTTCTTTGTGCAAATTATATTGTTTTACACGCACATGCATTTAAAATAAAATCCAATATTAGTTTTGGTAAAAACATACACTCACTTTCCATATTAATTGAAATATATGTAAATAGCACATATAGGGCCTATGTTTCCTTTAGAAATACTATTGAGAATATTACATATTCTGTTCTAAAACATAAAATCACTTACAAAAGCTAACATGTATTCTAATATCATATATAAATCATATAAATAAATAAATAATGAGGCTATTTATTAAGAATTTTTATTTAATATTTATTATTTATTAGAAAATGAAAAAAATCATATTTTAATAATAATATTAATGATGATGATTATATATATTGTTTATTTTATTTTTTTTAAGTCTGCTTTTATAATTTTTTCACGTGCAAACCACTGCAGATATGCTCTCTGGATTTGGGAAATGGCATATCAACAAACTATCTTCGTAACGACGGAACTTGTTGCCTTAGTTGGCTAACGATGGTTTTGGGAAACGCACCCCTGCCCAGTTAACCTAATTAACCTAGTTAAGCCTTTAAATGTCACTTTAAGCTGTATAGAAGTGTCTTGAAAAATATCTAGTAAAATATTATTTACTGTCATCATGGCAAAGATAAAATAAATCAGTTATTAGAAATTAGTTATTAAAACTATTATGTTTAGAAATGTGTTGAAAAAATCTCTCTGTTAAATAGAAAACAGGGACAAGAATAAACAGTGCGGCTAATAATTCAGGGGGGCTAATAATCCTGACTTCCACTGTATATAAAAATTATTGTAAAGTCATTTTTTGGAGAATGTATGGTTACCATAAAAGTAACTTTGAAAATACTGCCTTTGTCCCCTTTTGTAATCTGAAAATAAAAGAAAACCATAAGTGCCTGAAAGCAAGTAAATAATGGGAGACTTTTCATTTTTCAGGTGAACTATCCCTTTAAATGTGCTCTATTGCGCTCGGAAACAGTGAAACCCACTAGAGTGGCAGATTTTCCAAACAACCTTCGCTGGTTTTTAATAACCAGAAAATAATTTGCATGAGAGAGCATCCAATTTACATACCTAGTTGCCTTTGTGTGTGTGTGTGTGTGTGTGTGTGTGTGTGTGTGTGTATGAGTGAGTGTGTGTGTCTTTAAAAACAGATTTAGTTGGAGGAGCTTAGATTGTATACTTCATTTTCTCTCTCTAAAGTTTCAGCTTTCACTGGGTTTTATTGAAGTGACAAATAACAGTGCTACTAAAAAAAGTAGCAGGTTAGACGCGCTCTGCCTTTCACATCATATCCCATATTTCATGTTCTCTCGTCTGTATAATTGTAACTGACATATGAATTGAGTCACGTGATCTTGCGGTGGTAATAATAGACAGGTTTAGGTATCGCACGCTCTTTCGTCATCATAATGTTCACATGTGTTCTTTCCTCCTCGCTGTCTCTTAAAATAGTCATGTGTGTTGGCTTTATGTGCTGGTGTTTGAGAGATTTTTCTATCTAGGGACAGCAATAGAGGTGTTTTAGGGTCTATGACACAATGCACAAGTTTAGTAAACAAACAGACTCAGCTTATGTCTGAATTTTCACACACTGATACATCATTTTGCAACAGGAATCTTGTGCTCCAGACTGCTGAGGATGCAGTCAGTAAGGCAGTAATAATGTTGTAAATGTTGTCAGTTTCTTGCACAGACCGATCATTGCATGTATAATACCTGAAGGCATCATAATGGGTAATGCCAAGGGTAGACATTTTATGTTTGCTGTATATGTTTTGTTTTACTCCCTAAGTACTATTGACCTGTTCATCAAGGCTGTATGTCCACATGAAAATTATCTTTTTTCTTCTTTCTTACAGTTGAACTCAAAATTATTAGCCCTTTTGTGATTTTTTTTTTATTTTTATTTATTTAAAATATTTCCTAAATGATATTTAACAAAGGAAGGAATTTTTCACAGTAGTTCTGATAATAGTTTTTCTTCTGGAGAAAGTCTTATTTGTTTTATTTTAGCTGGAATAAAAGCAGTTTTATTTTATTTATTTATTTATTTAATTTAAAGGTCAAAATTATTAAGCAATATGTTTTCGATTGTTCTCAGAACAAACTACTGTAACGTCTGCAATTATATAAAATAAAATAAAATGCAACATATATGAACATATACAGACACTTATAGTCTCTGATATGTTACCAATTACAAAAAAGCTACACACAGCATACATTTAGTCCTTTTTTGGGTTCAAAAACGACACATATGGCCCAACATATAGCCCAGTCAGTGCAAGCCTTTCAAATGTCTTTAATCTTCACCAGCACATGTAACCTCTGTTAGAAAGTAATTCCGTCATCCCGAGTTCATAATACCAAAAAGTGATGATAATAGTTAAACATGGCAGTTTGTTCATGTTTTAGGTTGGTGAAAGAATCATTTGCTCCTTCGTTTTTTGGGCTTCTCCTTTGTTTTTTCGCATTTTGCTCCTTTACTCTCGCGTTCGTCTGTTTATGAAAGGATGAGATGTCAGAAGCACTTTAATATTCCCGCGGAAGTTATTATCATTAGCTCAAGAAGTTCGTTATTTTAAATATAGACATGCACGCGAGCGATCGCGAGCTCCCTGGAGAAAGGACGAAAGGACTCACTTTTTTAGACGACCATGAAAACAAAAACAAGACACGGCAGATTTTGTTCTTCTTGGCTTTGTGGCTGTACCTCAAGACAACGAAAAGTTTTGTCTGAGCTTGGGTCAACCATGGCTCCTTATTATATGCATATAGTATTACGATGTAATGTCTCAGCGGAGCATTTAAAAATTGCCGGTTTCTTTGTTTTCATTCTTCTGCTGCGTGAGTGATGCTTCTCTGTAAACCAATAGCGTAATGTCTGTCTAGCTCCGCCTTTTGGTACCCTTTTGTCGTGCTAGGTACCCTTTGTAAAGGGTGCCCAAAAAGTGGTACGGTACAGTCCGCTTTTAGGTACCTTTTGACAGTGGAAATGGCCATAAAAGTGCACCGAACCGAACTCAGTGGAAACGGGCCATAAATGTCACTTTAAGCTAAATACTAGTATCTTGTAAAATATCTGATAAAGTATTATGTACTATCATCAAGGATGCAACGATTAACTGATTTCACTTTTAACCACAATTTAATTCGCCACGGTTAATTAATTGTAAAGAATTCTTAACACCGCGTTCTGTATGGAACAAGACTGCTTCAACTAAACAAAGTTATGCAAACTATGCGCTAGTTTAAAGTTCCAAGCTTCATGTTCAGCTTCATACTTTGTATGGAATATACACATTTCTACTCCAAAGAGAAAAAAAATACAAAAGGAAAATACCAAATAATATTGAAATTGATCAAAAGTGCCTTTCAGACAGGTTTAGCAGTCTTTGACTACATAATTCTCTTAAAAAGGGAAATACTTAGCTAATGTGTAGCTTAGATTAACATCAGACAAAATACATTTCTTAAAATGTATTATTATTTATTTATTATTAATTTATTATTTTTATTTATTTATTTATTTATTCTGTAATTTATTTTCAGTGTAAAATTATTACTTATCTTTAAAAGCCTAAACATTTTTTTAAGTCAAAAGAGAAATTGAGTATTGTTTGTTTTTTATTATTATTTTGTGCTGTATTAATTAGTTACTGAGCAGCAATAAATAACACTTTAAAATATGAGGAGCTTTCATGTGATTTTCTAAACTAGTAGTGTTTTGAAATTATTGAATGCTTTATAATCGTGAAACTGTGATTATTCCTCGGACTATAATCGCACAACCAATATCTAGAATCGTTGCATCCCTAACTGTCATCATTCATTCATTTTCTTTTTTGACTTAGTCCCTTTATTACTCAGGGGTACTCGGCGGATGCCCTTCCAGCCATTCCCATCTGGGAAACATCCATGCAAACTCATTCACACACATACACCACGGACAATTTTAGCGTACCCAATTCACCTATACCACATGTTATTGGACTTGTGGGGGAGACCGGAGCACCTGGAGGAAACCTACGCAGTAATGCCAACTGACCCAGCTCGGGCTTGAACCAGCGACCTTCTTGCTGTGAGGTGATTGTGCTAGCCACTGCGCCACCGTGCTGCCCTAACTGTCATCATGACAAAGATAAAAGAAATCAGCTATTAGAAATGAGTTATTTATACTATTGTATTTAGAATTGTGTTGAAAAAAATCTTCCTTCCGTTAAACAGAAATTGGGAAAAAAAATACAGGAGGGCTAATAATTCAGGAAGGCTAATAATTCTGACTTCAACTATATAATTTCAGGACATTATTTCGGGGAATACTGTGTCAAAACAGTGCATTTAAAATGCTGTAAACAAACACAAACAGAGCTGCAGGACACACTAAAATCGTAATAGAATGCTATAAGCAAGTCTTTCTTCAGACAGTACAGACATCCGCACAAGAAGATGATGGTGAATGTATATCTAAAAATATCTGATGCGTAAAATTGTTAATGTGCTCCACTGGTCATCTAGTTAAAGTCTTGGTCACACTAGAGTTTCAGCATGCAAAATTCTGTCATGCTGTGCTGCGAAAAGGGGCGGGCTAAAACAAAATGTCGTAACACTGATGAAACGAATGTTTGCTTTTTCTATTGCATTTTCTATTTTCTAAAATTGGTCAATATTGGCTATTGGTCTAACTTCGATTGGTCTCACGCATTCACATGGCACGAAATTGCAGGTTAGAGTTCGCCTTGAACTTTGGAATGAAGTGACATGAGTATCATTGGATGTTTATGCACTGTAAAAAGCGATTAGCTACTTCATTTATTAATTTATTTTCTTTCGGCTTAGTCACTTATTTATCAGGGGTCGCCACAGCGGAATGAACCTCCAACTATTCCAGCATTTGTTTTACGCAGCGGATGCTTTTCCAGCCGCAACCCAGTACTGGGAAACATCTATACACTCTCACATTCACACACGCACTCATACATTACAGCCAATTTTGTTACCCAATTCATTTGTATCGTCCTTGGATATAATATGTCTTTGGATTGAGGGGGAAATTCAAGCACCCAGACTCGACCTTATTGCTGTGAGGCAACAGTGCTAACTACTGAGCCACTGTGGCTCCTGCGATTAACTTTACTTGAAAAAAAATTAGTAAACCTCTTGCCCTAATAGCAACAAGTTGACTTTACTTTAAATAGTAAGTAATTCCGTTGACTTAATTTTATAATTATTCTCATAATTTATTTACTTACTGTAATAATTTGAAAGCAATGGATTTGCTCACTTTTTTAAGTAAAGTCAACTAAACACTTTAAAAGCAATGGGTTTACTAACTTTTTTTTAAGGTCGTACTCACACAATGTACAGTTGCCTTGAATCGGGACAAAGCACGCTTGTCCCCCCTCCCGTCTCCCCCGACGGCCCGCACTCACATTACATTCGGGCCTGGGCACGCTTACGTCATAGATGATGCGCTGCTCAGTAAGTGCTCTCGCTCAGCATAGTGGAGTTTTCTTAAGTTATATTGTTTAAGTCGTTTGATATGCAGTGACACGCAGTTTAATATTTCGCCGAACAGATCAGCCACTTTTGACGCTCATAAACAATCATAAAATGCTTGTGCTGCAGGTTTTAGGAGGTTTGCTGAAGGCGCAGCTGACGTGCAGTGAGGGGTTTGCGTCTTTAATAATCTTAGACAGTTCGTGTTCATTGAACAGTACGAATAATTAATTAATCCATATCAAACAGCTCACCACCTCTTCCAACCGGGCCAGGGCCACCCAAGTGAACCATGCCTGAGCCCGTTTCCGAGCACTCACACTTCTTAAACGATCCGAGAAACGGGCCTGGGCACTGTTAGGATAGCATAGTGTGATCGCGCCCTAAGTAAAGCAAACTAATCGCTTTTTACAGTGTGGGGTGAAAAGTGCAATGTGATCAGGGCTTAATACAGTATTACCAGGTTTTGTTGTAATAGTGCTAATAAACCTGCAGCACAAACCAACACAATCCCACACCAATTCGTAACTTTTTGATTTAGTGGCTTATTCGTATGAATTCAGTTTAGTTTGATTTGCTTATCCCTCAATGAAGGTTGGATTTCGGGGTGCAGTTGGGTGCCACGCCTCCTTTTTAAAATCAGACATTTTCGTAAGACTGAACTTTTCGTAGCCACTAAACTGACTAAACCTAAAATGCTTAAGTTTCCTCTTGAGATCAGGCTGGCACAAACACAGTTCTGTAATCCGCCATTATTGTTATTGCCAGTTGTTACATATGTGGGAGGTTCTTCCCATTTTTTAGTTATGCGGTATGATGATGCCGTTTCCAAACAGTAGCATTTTGCCTATACACACATCTATGCGCTGGGCAGCATTTTGAGAGTTTCCCACTCTGTAACCCATTATCTAAAAAGTAGATTTTCAGGGAACTGATAACTCCATGGATAAAGAGCCAAAACGATATTAAACAAGGACTATGGTTTCCCCTAAAAATTTTTATGTTGTACTGATGAAAAAAGACATCCACTTTCTCCTAAGATGTTTCTCCAAAAAGTCATATGGAATAATTTGATGTGAAAAGTAGCACATTTCTAGGTCATTTTTTTAATGAGAAAGATCTGCAATTTTCTCACAGCAGGAATAAATATATATATATTTTTATTTAGCTCATTTTTTTTTCTTACCTATGCATCAACAATAGGATAATGTGATGTAAAAAATTAATATCCTGTCATCATTTACTCATTCTCCACTAGCGCTGGGTGATTTGGCCTAAAATCTAAATCTCCATTAATTGAATATTTTAACTCGATTATGATTAATGAATGATTATGTAATTTATTTATTTTATGTTTTTGCCCTCATAGTTCACTGGCAGGTTTTGTACAGTAAATATACTCACATATTAAAGTGAGAGCTCTTTGAATGAAGGAAGCATTACTTGATTTTAAAATAATTGAAGGAAACACACACTATTATCTATGATTATTTATTGAACAACAAAGCTGAAGAACGCGACTAAAGCATGACCAAAACGTGACCAAAACGTGACTCTCCGTGTCACCCACCCTTGTCACCGCTACCTAACCAACCAATCACAAACCTTGCCCTACATGTCGTTGTGATGTGTAGTTTTTTTTTTTGAGAGGTGTGCGGTTATGCTAAGTCCGCACCGGACTGTGCGCTTGGCAGAAGTATAATATCAGAATAATAGAATAAGTATAAATCATAATATATTAAGTATAAATTAGCCTTAACAAAGCGGGGTCACATGACTCCACACATGGTAGGGAAAGTAATTGAAAAAATTGACCTGGAAAAATTAGATGGATTATAGGTTCTGAATGTCGATTTCGATCACTTTTCAATGATGCTCAGCCCTATCCTCCACTCATCCAAACTTTTTTGAATTTTTTTGAAGAATGCTGTAAATCAGCAGCCATTGACTTTTCTTTAGTATTTATGCTCCTGCTAAGGATGTGAATGGCTGTTTTTTCCTCCCAACATTATTCAGAACATCTTCTCTGGTGTTCAAAAGATGAAAAAAACTCATAATAGTCGTGTGTGAAAATGTTCATTTTTGTTGCTGAACTATTTCTTTAACACCACAAATCGAAAAATCTAAAGTCAACCCTTTAAAACACTGAAATAGTTTGTCAAAGCTACTTTTTACCCTCGACACATGCAGGTTTGTACGTCTGGCGTCTCATTTGAACACAACTTGGTGTTGTCGGTATCAATGCGAGAATGAAAGCACAGTGTTTTAGCTGTCAAACGCTGATGTTTTTTTTTTTTCTTGTTTACTGTTGCACGGTCTGTCAGCCATGGCCTGCGGTACTTCTTTCTTTAATAATACATCTCAGAGTGAGTAATGCCATTTGGATACAGGGAGCTCCGCGCCTGGCCTTTGCTCCCTGCACCTCTCCTCTCTCTATCCCTGGAGTGTGTTTCAGCCCACATACGTTTGAAGGAATTCTATTTGCCGGATGCCCGCGTGCTTGTGTGCGCGAGAGCGTGCGCTAGCGTATGTGTTTATAAGCTTGTTGAATTGAAATACAGCCAGGCGAGGTGGGGGGTGTTGTTTATTGCAAGGATAGGTGAATATCTTTCTCTTCAGCTCGCACGAGCCACCAGGCAAATAAACTCAGCGCATCAAATTTAAATAAATCATTTTTCCGCTTGTACATCGCGGGCGAGGATATTTACAACAGTGAAACAGCTGCTAATGAACTAATGTGTCCACGCTGGGCGGCGCAGGAAAAAATAGCATGCTAATAGTCGCTCATTACATATGTGTTCATAAAACAATCCACAGGGAACACCGGATTGCATTGTGTCCATTTATTAGTTTGTGGGGGTGAGCTGATCAAAATAACGCTTGTTGTAGATGTCAATTAATGCATCTTGTCTTCTTCTAAAAGTCAATTTCAATTACTTTTGGGTGAGCAAACAAAGAGCGTTAGCAGAAATGGCTTCCCTGAATAACCTTAATTGCTGCTTGGTGTCAAAAAAGAAGTGAATAGGGGCTAAAAAGTACAAGAGATCTTTTTTTCATCTGCCGTACATCTCATCTGGCCTTGAAGAGGAGAAAACAGATTCAGCCGAGCTTTTGTAAGGGATTCTCACCTCTCCTTGAGCAAGAGAGAGAGAGAGCGCTTCTCCTCCCCCTCTTCCTCCAGCGCTCATCTTTTCATTTCTCTGATTTGTGCTTTGTTTCATGCCTAATGTGGTTTAGACGACTATAGCTTAATAAAGAATTATTTGTTATTCTGCAATAATTGCGCCGTCGCAACATGGTCCAGCTGTCTGGGCCTTCCTTCCTGTTCGGAGCGTGACGAAACCGTCAACAGGGGGCAGTAGACCGCTTTCCACGGTGTGAAATTCAACATGTCTGATTCCTTTGTCTGCCGGTCTCTTAAAAGCCAGTTACCAGAGATGCTTTCTTTTGCCATTTACCTTGAATAGTGAATATCATATTGATATTATTGATGCAATCTTTTTCAAAGGAGGTGAGGTGGAGGTGAAAATGATGGCGAGTTTTTTTTATATGTATATTTAGGTGTTTGGTTTTATTTTCAGCACGTTCTGGTCACTTTATTTTTGCTAATATTATTTAAACAATTTCATCGAAATTCCAAATACTCAATATAATGAATAGATATATTTGTTTATATAGAGAACTATCTGTATGATAATAAAAATCATGTAGTATGGGTGGAATATTCCAATCCATCTACTGTCACACACACACACACACACACTACACACCACACATACACACACACTACACACCACACATACACACACACACACACACACACACAC
>CAIGQZ010032287.1:11491689-11507051 GCA_903798205.1 Danio tinwini | reverse complement strand
ACATACAAAAAAAGCTTTTAAAAATGATTTTAGATTTTTATACTTGGAAATGTCATGCTCAAAAAGTGAAATTGGCCACATTTATTGCTTTTAAGCCTCCATTTCTTCTTTCCTACTGGCGTTTCCATCACTTTTTTAAGATGGATACTTGCTGTTTTCCACTCTGACAGAAGCACAAATCCAACCTAATAAATGTCTGTGTGTATTCTGCAATTAAATAAACAATCTATTATTTCTTTTCTCTGTGCCTACATTGCCGTGTCAGTCACCATATGCCGGGAGAGAGGAGCAAGGAGTCGTATCACGATTGTAGTTTTTTGGTGTTGTGCAAAAGAGAAAGGGGGGGGGGGGTAAAGTCAGAGCCGAGGGCTCACGGTGCATGTAGCACATCAGATCTCCCTCAATTAATCTAACATTAGGTGCCTGGGATCCACGAGTCAGTGCTTTTGGAAAGCATGTGTGGCTCAAATCTAATTATTCTCTTCCTTCCTTTGAGCTGGAGAGGGTGGAGAGATATCTAGAGAAAGCAAGAGAGAGAGAGTCCACGTAGCTATAGGTTTTGTTATGCTGTGATTCTCTCTCTCCTCGCTCGCCCGCTCACTCCGAACCCCCTTCTTACCCCCACCTCCTCCTCTCTCTCACTCATTCTCCATCTCTCTCTCTCTCACATACACACGCGCCAAACACTCTCTCTCTCTCTCTCCTGTCTGTCTCTCCCTCCCTCAGCTTCACTCGCTCTTGTGCTGTAAGTTAATTTGCTGTGTCAAGCAACAACTGGCTCGGGAGTGGGCAGTGGGTTTTGATCCTTTTGTCAAGCGTCCCCCCTGCGAGCGTGTACCGCGTCCACCTGCACACCACGGGACTGGTCGCCTGGCTCTGTGTAGCATCGCCTGGGTTTATCACGATTGGGCATCTCCAACCTGCACAACAAGATGCTGCTGAGGGTTTGACGGGGTAAGTCGCATCCACATGAGGACTTGCTTTATCTTGTTCTTCTAGAATGTCGATTGATTTAGTTTTTTGTCAGCGTAATTGCGCGTCGTGTACATTTTGGTCATTTTCACCAGTGTGTTCCACACCTCCTGATGCTCGTGTCAAGTGTCTCGTGAAATTACCATATTCATGGGCTCCATTCAATTAAATTGCAATCAGTAAAAGGTCCAACTCAAAGTGTGTGTGTTTTTTTTTTTTTTTTGCAATGTAGGGTGGAATAGCGCAGATCGCTTGTTGAGAAAGGGAGGAGTGGAGAGAGGTTGAGAATACAGATTTTTTTTTTCATATTTCATAGCTGCTCTTTCTTCAATTTTGAGACAAATAATATTTAGAAAAAATGATGAGTGAATATGTTCTTGGATGTAGAGAGTAGAATAAAAAAAGAAAGAGAAAGAGGAAATTAGGAGGCGGCAAAAATAAAAATTTCCATATTTTTGGCTGCTAAAATGTTTTACATTTTTCCAAAATGTTTTAAAACGCAGTGAACAAGTTTTGCATGAAGATATTAGAGTACTAAAAATGTCGGATCAATATATATATATATATATATATATATAAAGGAGGAAAAAAGATACACCAAGAGGAACTTTGGCAAAGACAAACAAATCAAAAAAGCACAAAATCCATGCATGGAGGCCATTGATTAACTCCTGGAGTTCTGAGGGGGTTTGGACAGGGGTCGAGTCCCTGGATACTGGAGTGTGTGTGTGTGTGTGTGTGTGTG
The DNA here is from genome assembly GCA_903798205.1 of Danio tinwini. Lineage (NCBI taxonomy): Eukaryota > Metazoa > Chordata > Actinopteri > Cypriniformes > Danionidae > Danio > Danio tinwini. Next base: position 11,505,334 of record CAIGQZ010032287.1, on the reverse strand, counting down.
TGTGTGTGTGTGTGTTTGTGAGTGTGTGTAGCTTCTGAAATGGACAGAGCGAGTAAGAGCCCTGGGGCTATAGCACTGGGGGAGTGTGCCCTGCGTCAGGGTGGCTATGTGTGTGTGTGTGTGTGTGTGTGAGGTGCGCCTCATCGTTTTGCAGACTGGGGGTCTGGAGAGCGAGAGAGCAGCCGGCTGCCACACTGCCGGTGTGTCGCGTACGGTGGCTTTTGTTGCGTTTGTGCTTGAGTCCAGCTTTTCCTCATATTCTGTCCCTCTCCATCTGCCTTCTCTTCAGTTTAATTTACTGCCTTCTCTCTGTTGGCTTTTGAGAAGTGGGGATTTCAGCATGAAAAGCTGTGTGTGTGTTTCACATTTTGTGAACGATCAATGTTAATATAGAGTAATCGATTTTAAAAGTATCTCTAGGTTATTGTTTTATAGGTGTCATGTTTGTTTGTAAATTATACAAATATATTTGGCATGAAATGGAGCACAATTAAGCAGATACAAATTGTATGTACTATGTTTTTCAATTATAAGTTGTTCTGATAAAGTGTGTGTTGTTATTTCAAATATGATTCTGTAAAAATATCTGAACTAATTGTGAGATTTTCTTAAAAATGTAATCATTGACAAACACTTTATATAGGCAATAAAATGTAGTACACTTTTGCATGAAATTGAATTAGCCCTAAATAAGCCCTTTATCCCTAAATAAGCTATATTGATTAGAAGGAACTAATCTATTATTATAGTAATATATTATAGTATATAGTACTAAATATAATATATATTAGCTGAATTATATGTAGTCTGTAAATTGAAACAGAATAAATGTTTTACATTTATCAACTGAGATCAAATTCTTAATATGCTAAATTGACACTACAGTAATAAATGCACTAAATTCATTTTAATATTAGCAACCAAATATTTTTTCAGATTCATAAGATATCCCATATTATAAAATGCACAAATCTTTTTGTAACATACATGTAACATGCATTTACAAGACTTTTTTTCCCCCTCTCATATACTAATCACACAGTTTAGCCCCCACCCCCTTCTCGTTTTTTCTTTTCCTCCCCCTGTCATCCTCAAGTGGGGTATGAGGAGGAGGAGAGAGGGGGGGGGGGGTAGGTGTGCTATGCTTCATTTGAGTCCACGTCTCCATATAGAATTCTCCTCACGGTGCTAATGGACTGCTTGGCTAATTTTGCCTCGTTTCTATATCACAACTAGACCGTATTGGGCATTGGCAAACATCAGGCTCTACCTTAACCTCCACGATCTGTGTTTGTAGGTGCACCCGTTACAGTGGACTATCATCACCACCATCATCATCATCATCGCTGTGGCAATGGGAATCAAGATATGCACGCTCGCCGGAGGACCTCCACGGGGTCCTTGCATCCCAGGTGAGTTTACGCTGTTGGGGGGGGGCTTACCCATAACCCCCTTCACCCCATCCCCCCGCTTCTTCATTAAATGCACCTTTCCCCCGAATGGCCATGTGAGAGCACAGATTGCTGGGAGGAAACGGGACAAAACACACTTACCAACACATTTCCTCTGAGGCGTTTACTGAACCAAAATGCACTGTTAATTTCTGTTTGCAGACGAGCCGTTGAGGGGCCCTTGCCTTGCGCTACAAAGCGTCTTCAATCAATTGTTTTGAAAAAGGCCTTTCCGTTTTCCGAACAACAGGCGGGCGGTTCTGTTGTTTCTCTCTATAAAGGACTCTCTTCGGTGACGGGTATTCTTGGGTGGATAATACGGCTCTCGTTGTTATTGCTTAAGAATACGCGTAGTCGAGGAGAGTCATGTCGGCGGCAAGAGAGCGTTGAATCCAGAAGGCCCACCTGCCTGCACGCACACATGCGTTTGGTTCACGCCCACATCCATTTATTGAGTCAGCGATACTGCATTTCCTGTTTGTGAGTGTGTGTGTGTGTGTGTGTGTGAAGCTTGTGCTGTTGATTTATCCGGGGACTCCTACCAAACATCTTTTCAACCACCGGATTTATGATTCGCCGAAAAAAGAAGGGAATAGTGTATGTTGTAACGCATCGGGCGGGGTTTAGATGCAAATGTCCATATATTTTGTTCTCAGGACCGCACACACTCTACCTTTTTAATGCAAATTGATTTTGAAATGACATTTATCGCGCAGGGTTTCCGTATGGAGAGGAAAAAAAAATTGAATGAAACGTCCACGATGCCCCTGACAGCTAAATTTATGCGGCTTGTAAAGGAACACACTGCAGATAAACAGTTACCGAGGCTTTAGATTGACTGCGGCGCGGCTTCCCATGTAGGCACACATCTATATCTTGAATGTATCATGAATATGTATCAGGCCAGCTTATGATACTGCGTTCTAACGCCCATGAAATCCATTTAGGGATCCTAATAGGATCTACTTGACTTATGAAAGCTTACCATCAGGTCTTATAAATATACATGAAATCCAAAAAAACTACAAATGGATTGCATTTGGACCGGCTTGTTGATGTACTGATTTGTAAAATCTGCAAACATTTTAATTCGTTCGCCATTATCGTGCAGCACGTTTAAGTGATGTATTAGCATTTCAGATAGACTAAAGGCAACAATCAGCCCGCTCTATCCTTGATCACTCTGTAATTATCCTTCTTTCGGCTATGTGTTTAAATGAATAGAGAGAAAAGACGTGTGGAGGAGGAATAATGTAGTGTTTTACCACTAGGGGACCCACACAACTGAAAATCACATGGAATTGTATCAGTTTAATTTATTTGAATGGCATTTCTTAAAGATTTAAAATGAATATTGATGAAAATACTTTTAGATCTAACACCTTTTGGCTGCTCAAAACAAGTTAATTCTTAGCACGCACATTTAAAACGAATGACGTTTCATTTATTCCTTTATTAATTTATGCTAAACAGTGCCTTGAGAGAGAATTGCGAGAAAGGTCACATGCAAGCCATTTGATTATCCATTATATGATATATTAGAGTATTTTTCTTGTATTTAAGATGCTTAAATTATTCCATGCTCTCATAGTTCTGATGTATGATAGCATGTTGATCGACTTTCTTTCTCTTTTTGTGATGCTGTTGAGTAAATATCTCACTGTAAACCCTTGACACTGATTAACTTCCATCTGTCTGCAGTTTATGACGTGATGAAATTACTCGAGCCTTCACAGCTCATCTTGAAATAATTTTTATGTGCACATCATCTTTGTTCCTCCCCCTTATATTATAAATAAAGCTTGATTTAAGTCAAATTATGATGCATTTGTATATTTTGTCCCTTGTAGTTGAAGGATCGGTTTTAAATGTAGGCCACAATGAAGCTAAGAAACAAATAAAAATCCATGTATGGACACAAAAAACATTTCTGTCTTCAAAAGACATGTTGAGATTTATTTAGATGCTTATTTTGCTATGGGTTTTTTTTCTTGGTATTCTGATTACTGAATATTATTTCATGATTAGTGTGTCCTGGCAAGTGGCATTTAGCTGCTTTTAATTTATTTTTCAAGACAAAATGTAACCTCAAACAATAATAAAAAAAACTCATTTCTTTTTGGCATTTTCATTAAAATAGCATTTTGTCACCGGACATAATGTCTATCACTATATATAATAATATTTTTGTTTAAAGGATATAAGAATGTTTGTCAGAATAGTATTATCCCATTAAAGGAAAACCAAATCATGAACATGCACAAACAATCATGGTATGAATTATTCATTCAATGAAATAACTGAAATCTATATACACTAATATATTTATTCAGTTCATGGAGTACGAAGCAATGTTCTTCTTATTATTCTTATTGTTACAGTATAAGCATTATTATTATTACTTATTCTTTTCGTGTTGGTCAACCTTTGACTAATGTTTTATTCATTCAGTTAAATACTTCACCCTTTCTGATTGTACATGTATGAGTAGATATTTACACCCAGCACAAAGGCCTGACCTGCAGGGTTATTACTATTACTACTTTATAGCTTTAGCATTTTTAAGTGATCTCTTTTACGGGATTTTGCTCATTTTCTCGTTCATGATGTCATAATGCTCTATCATCCCTTGACTTCCGTCAGGGCTTAATGCTCTTTGCCACAAATAAGATCAGAGGCATTAATCAATTGAAAATGTGCTGCATTAGCATATGCTTCCCTCGGGACAGGAAATGGATTCTACACAACCAGTCAAAAGTTTGGACACGCTTGAGTGGATTTGTTATTTTATGGTTAAGGTTTATGCTTAAATGCGTGATATTTGTTTTATAGAAAATTATTATTATTATTATTATACAAGATTTTACTTGAAAATTTGAATATTAAAATATCGATTGCAAGCAATAAAACAAAAAAAATTAACTACAAAAATGACGTTTGCAGCTTGTTCAAACTACTTCTTTGAATTGAGCTGAAACAACACAATTCTTGAGTTTTTTTGTGACAGCTTAATTGTTTTATGTTCAATCAACTTAAATTGGTAAAAACTAACAAGTTAACTTACAGTAATTCCTTCATGTTGTCCCAACACAAATCGATTAAGTTAACTTAATCGCTTTTACAAATTTAAGTGAATTAAACAAAAAACAATTAAGTTGTTTCCCTAAAAAACTTTAGAATTGGGTTGTTTCAACTCATATTAAATAAGAACTTTAAACGCGCAGCAAAAGTCATTTTTTGAGTGGTAATACAGCTGTTTTTCAGTACATTGGGATATGTATTTTTATACATGAGAAAAAAATATTATACATGTTGACAAATTTTTACAAAAGACATACAAATCATTCAGTGTAACAATAGTTTACATACCAAAAACTTCTGTCTTGCATACAGAGCTCAGCATGTCTGAGTACACCCCGTTTTAAAATATATATATATATATATATATTTTAAAACGTTTTTTTTTTTTTTTTTTTTTATATATATATATACTTTTATCCATTTCTCAGTAAATATAAACAATGTATTTTGGTGCATTTAAATAAAACAGATTTGTTAAACAGGTATATTTATTAAAATAATATTTTAGTCTCCAAACATATTTAGAAATTGAAAGGTAATACAATTAAACTCAAGCGAAATATTGCAAAAAAAATTACAAACTACAAAATTTCAATTACATTTTTCATGTTTTTGTTTCTCTTGATTTTTCCTCTTTTTAAAATTTGTATTTAATATTTTTCTGTAACACAAATTTGGGTGTACTAGTTTTTGAACCATTATCGTAAGTTATTTTGTTAGATAAGCTCCAGATTTGGCTTCAGCGCTGCCTAATCTAATGTATATGCACAAATATAATATTGCATAGCTTCCTAAAACAATATGAATTTAAAAGATAGATTAATGAGGGGTGTACTCATATATGCTTAGCACTGTATGTAGAACAAAAAATAATTTGACAACATATTTAAAAGACTACATACAGTAAGGATCACGATGAAGCCTCAACAAGCTAATCAATTGCAATTTTAAATTCTAATAAAATTCCTTTATTAGATTTTATCCATTTATCAGCGAGAAGTATATTTTATTATATTAAATATTGCATTTAATATATGATCCCTTACAAGTAATTTAAAAAGGATAGGTCAGAATAAATATCTTGTTTTTTTTTAAATAAATATATTTGTTATTTCACCCCATATTTTGGCATTTACAAGTTATTGGAAGTAATAAAGTAGACACATTGATTTAATATGCATTCAATATTTACAAAACATATATTTAAAATCACTCTTGTGGTATTTTATGTAAATGCCAAAATATGACTTGCTCACTGTTGATACATATACATCTATGGGGCAAAAAAGTAAGAGAGCACTTGGAAATTCACAGTTTCTCTGAATTTAAGATTTATAGTCATGCTCCTGAGAAAAACAAAATTTTGTGAACGAAAAATGTAATTTAGAGCATAAAATTCAATTAAAAAGGTGCCATATTTCAGACATTTTTATATTCATTTTTGGACAATGGAATACAATTGTTTTAACTGCAGAAAAGTAAGAAAGCTGTATAAGCTGGAATAATGCTGAAAAAAAAGTGTTTTAATTTTTAAAAATTGCATTATTTTTATTATTTTGACCATCTGTAAATGTCTGTTGTGAATATAAATGCTCTCAAACGCTTTAAATTACAATGTTTTACATGAAATTGGGAAGAAACTTTATCAGTTAATACATTTTACTCAACTTATATACCTAGTAAATCCAGTACATCTAGAGAAACTGAGACTGATCAAATGGTCTCTTTGTTTGTTTTTCACTCTATGTAAAATTATTGCTACCATATAGAAGCTTTAACATCCATAGAACCTTTCCATTCCACAAACGGTTCTTTGTAGTGGAAAATAATAGTACAGATCTGGGACAAAAAATATAGTCATAAGTGTCAACTTTTGGAAATTGAGATATATACATTAAGTGGAAGCTGAATACATATGCTTATCATTGCTGTGTGCTTTGTTATGATAGGACGCTATTGGCAAAGATACAACTAATTAAACATCTGGAATCTGATGATTAAATAAAATCTAAATACTTAGAAAACGGACTTTAAATTTTAAGATTAAATTGTAATAATGCATACACTGCAAAAAAATGCTTTTCTTAGAGTTTTTGTCTTGTTCCTAGTCTAAATATTAAAAACATCTTAAATTAAGAAGCATTTTCTAGACAAGAATTTGTCTTGTTTTAAGAAATGTCAACATTTTTCCTTAAAACAAACTAAATAAACTGTTAATGGGCAAGCAAAATATTCTTATTTCAAAGCAAAACCAAGATTATTTTGTTTACTCCATTAGCAGATTATTTGACTTATTTTATGGAAAAACTCACTTAGTTTTGACATTATTTCTGAAAACAAGATCATGTTTTTTGCTTGTCTTGAAATGCTTCTTGATTCAAGAATTTTTAGTTTGCACTAGAAACAAGACAAAAATTCTAGGTAAGAAAGGCGTATTTTGCAGTGTATTGTCAATTAAAAAATTAGATTTTACTATGATTAGAGTAGGACATTTACAAAATATCTTCACGAGACATATTTACTTAACATTCTAATTAGGGTTCACAATATATTGTTTTAGCATCGATATCACAATATGATCATTTACAATAGTCACATCGCAGGGTATGCAATATTGAGTTTGTATTAGAATTCATAATTTGCATGTGTTTTTGAGCTCTGTGATTCTACAATGATTTTATAAGCATTCAGCCACAAGATATTGTACAATTTGTAACTTTAATAATAATTAATTTGATTGAGTTATGTTTAGTTTTACTATTCAATTACTGTACCTGAATACTAGATATGGAAAACGAAAAACTGTTTATTTCAGTTGTTTCTTTTTAGTTTTTATTGTATTTATAGATTACTTATTTGATTTTATGAAGATAAAATCAAATAAGTACGTCTACGGCAGAATCACGTCTACGGCAGAATCAGCCCAATAAATCTAACATCATAAATTCTTTCCATAATAAGTCATCTGGTAAAATTGTATTCATATCGCAATGTATATCAGAATGAATATATCAGACCCCCTAGTTTTTCGTGATTTTGTGATCCTGCAAAATTCTTAATTTAAACACAAAACAAATGACAAATAATCTCATAAAACATCCAATTCCAAACCATATAATCTAATTATATTTATTTCAGTTTAAAAGGGGGATAGGGAGATTGTTTTGCAGTAAGCAGATGCAGATGAAGCGCGAGTGATTTTTATGTAAAGATGGGATTAGATATCCTATGGTGTTAATTGGGCATTTCGTGCATTTGACACGCTTCAGACTGCAAAAGAAAGTTTGAGCAATCATCTAACAAACGGAGTAATGGAACAGACAGAAAAGCAAGCAAGCAGCTTACTATGATGGAGATTGGTTCAAGGATGATGGCCGCTGGACATAACCGAATTGGACATTATTTGTGCATTACATGTATGACTGGTATTATGGTGTTCATCAAACCGATAAACGTTTTTGTTTAACTCTTTCCCTGTAGTTAACGAGAGAAAAAGTTTCCCTGCCATTGATGAGTTTTACGGCAATCCATGTTTTAGGTGTGTTACCTTAGGGGAAGGCCTAACGCATGTCCTATGTGTGAGGTGCATAATGTCAGTTCCCCTGGGGAGTAAAATTTGAGAAAGTAAGATCGTGGATAAAAATGATTGACATTTGTAGATGTTTTTCATGTTAAAAGAACGATGGTTTAACTGCTCACATAAAAAGTCTATCTGGAAATAAAAATGATTTTTTTTATTGCACCTTTTATTACTGTAAAACATCTTATTACTATTGTTCTAAAATCCAGAAAATGCATTTTAAAAATGACAAAGCAGTCCAGACTTTGGCTGGTGGTCAGGACACACTGCAACCTTTCAAACTCAACATGTAGAACACTAACAACCTCTCAAAAAAACGACCGCACAACGTCTAAGCCTCACAATCACAGGCCTTTTGAGTCTCTCAGCATGTCCGTTTCTAAAAGAGAGCCTGATACAAGCCACTATAAGCCTTGTTACATTAATTACAATCACGCTCTGGATTCCTACATGCGCGTGCAGCCGGTTATCGCGTGTATCGTTTTACGAAGATTAATTTGAGGCGGGAGGTGAAGCCCTGCTGAGCTAGTGAAGTCGAACCGGCAGAAATCTTTAATAAGGTTACACTATGGATGAGCTTTAGGTTGGTTTAAATAGCCGCCTATGAAATGTACCCACACCAGTGGCTCACTGATAGAGGCTTAGCAATCTATTTAAAAACCAATTTATTTCCACAGTATTGGAGCTAGCGCAGATTGAACGCCAGAGTGAGATCCTCCACTTCCAAATTCTCGGTGGACACCTCTCATCCCATTCTGGTGCAATCTCTCTCTTTCTCTCTCTCTCTCTCTCTCTCCCTCTCTCTCTTCATTTCCTCCTCTTTATCGCTCCTCTCTTCACAAACTCTGGTGAGTTATATTCCTCAAAGAGTGTTCAGTAAAGACCCTTTCAGCCTGAAAAATCCCAGACGGTGTCAAGATCACAGACTATACTAGAAAACACAGTTAAGGGCTTTCGCTGACAGTAGGAAATTAAATATTAGACACAGAAGGCATTCGTTGGACTGTTTCTGAAGTGTGTGCTCTGCAAAAATTCATTTTTTTATTTGGTATTTTTTGTTTTATGAAGAAGATAATGTCAGATAGATCTTCTCAGTGGTGTATTGATGTGTTTGATTTTTCTTGGATCAATTTAACAAAAGAAATTAGAAAAAGACAATTTAGATTTTTATAAATGTTGGTGTCTAGGTTAAATTATAATTTAATGCAAGTAAACTTTGTGCTTTAATGTTCATATATCATTTTTATGAACAAAAATCTCAAAATACAAGAGATTTCCCATTATGATTCAGTGTAACGTGTATATGTATGTAAAATGTATCAACTTAATTATTCTGAACTGTACTTGTTAAAATATATTACAGCATAAGCCATCATAATACATTTAAATTAACTAGGTAAAGCATAGTGTTTTGGAGAATATTGGTTTCATTTTACAGTTATAATTTTAATTTCATAAAATTAATTGGAACCATTGTTACAGTGAATGATATTAGTTGGTATTCATGTAAATCATTATCAATGGTAGTCATTATTTTTGCTCAGAAAAAATAATAAATATTAAACAAAATATAATATATACTTTTTTCACACTTTTTATCATCAGTAGAATTCAAGTGAAACCTGACAGCATCAGCAGCATCATTTTTGTCCACTTATAGTTACATTTGGCTTTGTAAGTAATTTATAAAGGACGCCACTGGCAGTGAACTTGGACGCAGAACTATTTAAATTAAGTCTTATTTTTTCCAAACTAAAGAAATGCAACACATCACCGGCCCACTGTTTAAAACAGGGGTGTCCAAACTCGGTCCTGGAGGGCTGGTGTCCTGCTGAATTTAGCTCCAACTTGCCTCAGCACCTGCCAGAAAGTTTATAGTATATCTAGTAAGAGCTTGATTAGCGGGTTCAGGTGTGTTTGATTAGGGTTGGAGCTAAACTCTCCAGGAGTTTGGACACACCTGGTTTGAAAGAAGGGGAAAACAATTGTTTTCAATTGATTAAAATCAAACATCTTCCCAAAAGAGAAGTAAGGACAATGCAGTCCAATTTACTTTTTGACAAATTGTTATTTTCATATACAATACCAAGGACAGCAGTTAAGGGATTTGCACAAACATCTTTACCAAATGTTCTGGAGTAAGATAAATATATATATTGACCAAAATACAGATAATCTGGAACATAGCTAGGGCCAGCCAGAATCTGCTGACATTTTTTGCTATTTCTGTGCAGAATATTGTGAAATATCTGTGGATTTATGCGGAAGGATTTTGGGTGTATCATACCTAAAAACCAAATATGTTAAATAAAAAATACTACATTTTTTATTTTTATTTAATGTTTGCAATGAAAATCCGATTAAATCCACTTATTTAGTAAACAAAGCAAGTCTCACATATAATATATCTACTAAAAGACAAAAATATATTACTTTACAAACTGTATAGTAAGTAAATCATATGAATGTTTTTATATTAGTCAATAATATTACTGAAATTCATTTAAAAACTGAATAAATACAAATTTACACACATTTACAAACAACTAAATAAATAAACTCAATGATGGGCTGAAAATCTGCGGATTTTGGTGTGCGCAGATTCTGTGTGGGCCTAACCAAAACCTATGGGCTAATTGTAGCAGGGGAATGCTTGCATCTTGTTCAGATGGGGTCAACAGAGGAATACATCCTTGCCATGTATGATTTTTTCAAAGCTGTTTCATACACTTTAATCGCTTGCCGCTTGAGGTTTTTCTCAGTGTATTCTTTTATGCTAACCAGTGGTGCATTTATTTGATTAAAAATAGTACAAGAGTAATTTGAAATATTATTACTACCTAAAACTGTTTTTTTCTTTAATATGTATGTCGTTTATTCCTATGATGTGAGGCTGAACTTTCAGCAGCTATTCTTCAGCTATTCTATTCATTTCTAATCATTACCATCACTATTGAAAACAGTTGGGCTTCTTAAACTTTCTAAGAAAACCGTGAAATCGTGATGATTAAAACAAGTTCAAAAGAACGCATGTAAAACAGAACTCTTTCATAAAACTACAAAAGCCTTTACTATAAAAATTATTGAACAATTTAATCCATTCTTCACGAATAAAATTATTAATTTCTTTACATTTCAATTAATCCTACTCTAAGGATAACACTGTGTTACTGAAATAATTCAAATAGATTTATAAAAAAACGGAAGATGAAAGTTCTGAATAATTCTTGCAGAGAGAGTGTGTGTGTGTGTGTGTGTGTGTGTGTGTGTGTGTGTGTGCGCGTGCATGCGTGCGTGCGTGCTTGTGTGTGTGTGGTCCAGTGGTGAAGAAAGTGATAATTGATTACTTCACCATGTCGTTCATTCATCTCCCCTGCTCACACACAGCTCTGTAAACTGCTGTCTGTCCCCGGACGCACAAGTAACAAGGGCCAGGCCTCCTGCTAGCTCTGAACCATCGCCTCAAAAAGAGAGAGAGAGAGAGAGAGAGAGAGAGGGAGACTATGATTAATCAGATCTCCTAAATGCAGCCTGCCCCCCAGAGAGGCCCCTTCAGAGTCCAGCTCTTAGGTCCCCACCTCCCATAAACGCAGGATGTTCAATCTTTGCCGAGAGCTTCATTGTCAAAAGCAAAGGGAGAAGGGGGAAAAAAATATCACACTTTCATTTTAGGTTCAAGCACAGAGCAGCAAAGCATCTACTGTCTGCGTGCAAATTCACAGAGCACTCTGTGTTTAATAACCAGGCTCCTGCGCGCTTACTGTCTGTCAGCGTTAGCCGAGGTAGTGTTTTGTTTTGTCTCGTGTTTCATTTCATCAATTTTTTTTCACTTGTTTGTTTCATTGTGTCCAGTCTTAAATGACTGTGTGAAAATAATAATAAAAAAGGCAATTTTTTAGTTATTTTTATGCAGTAAAAAAATGCTAGGTTTCATATAATTCCTTCATGTTGGACCTAAACCCAAATCAATTTAGTTAAATTTATTATTTTTGTAAATTTAAGTGGATTTACAGTTTTTCTCAGTGGCTTTGGTGCATTTCTCACAACACTATTTACATTTGCACAACAGTTAATGCATTTCTCAAAACAATTAGTCATTTGTGCACATCATAGTAGCAGTTTCTCATTCCTTCCAACAAATTGCAAATGTTTTTGGACATGCATCAACTGCTTTCATACAACTCTCTGCTGTTTGTAACATTATCACTTGCTTATGTCATGTCAGTCAAAATTAAATAAACTTGTGAATGCTGAATAGTCATTCCATATAAAACTAATAGTCCTCATTTCATTACTTGAGTCATTACATACAGAAATGTTTTAAAACTAGTTGTCAAAATCTGTCAAGCTAATTTTATAAAAAATGTAAATCTTTTTTTTCCCTGAAAATGTCTTCTAAATTGAACAATTTCACACATAATTTACAGACCTGTGTATGTTGTAGGTTTAGTTCCAATATGTACTGCAATATTGTTTACAGTTGTGCACAGCTCTACCCAAAGGAAGTTTATGTTTGTTGTAAATAAGGGATGTATTTATTCTTTTGCAAAATACTGTGAATAAATTACAATAGCAAAGAGCAAATGCAATAAAAATGTGAAACACATATTCAGTATCTTGTACTCAGATACCTCACTAAATATAGTGATGTCTAACTTTACTGTAGTTTTCAAATGGCTGTGTAAATAGTATATAGTGCTCTCTTGAGCATTTTCAGGAAGTGTCACCAAAATCAGACTTTTTTGCATTGGAAAAAATGTACAGAGTAAAGTGTCATAATGAAAACATGACAAAGCCATTTGACTATCTTGTTCATAAACAATGGTGGCAGGACTTTGCATTTTTTGCACTTTCATTGACATGAATACTTGCTTTTGAGGAATGAGTTATCCATTTTGAGCAAGTGACACGCTTTTACAGGTTATCCACTAGGTTTTGCAGTTTGTACTAATTGTTTTGAGAAATGCATTAACTGTTGTGCAAATGTAAATAGTGTTGTGAGAAATGCACCAAAGCGACTGAGAAAAACTGTAACATAAAAACAATGTTCAAAATGAGTTGAAACAACACAATTCTTAACACAAGATAGATAGATAGACAGACAGACAGACAGACAGACAGACTGACTGACTGACTGAAAATCCTGGATTTCACACAATCCCTTCATGTCGTCTCAATTTAAGTTGATTGAACAAAAAACAATTAAGTTGTTCATAAAATGTTGATTCAGCCCATTTTAAATAAGTAGTTTGAACAAGAAGCAATATATACACTGTAAAAAATGCAGGGTTCCACACAATTCATTTATGTTGTCCCAACACAAATCGATTAAGTTAACTTAATTAAGTTTAAACAAATTTATGTGGATTGAACATAAAAAATTAAGTTGTCTCAAAGAAATCTCAAGAATTGTGCTGTTTCAGCTCATTTTAATTATGTAGTTTGAACAAGTAAAATAAATATACTGTATATATATATTTTTGAGTATAGATAGATAGATAGATAGATAGATAGATAGATAGATAGATAGATA
>CAIGQZ010032287.1:11478946-11489906 GCA_903798205.1 Danio tinwini | reverse complement strand
TATATATATATATATGGCGCGTAACTGAATTAAACATTATTGAAAAATGGTATTCAGTGAACTTTTTTAAAAATTGTTAAAAATGCTAGATCCTAAATTGGTTATCATCATGTTTCCTGAAAAAAGAAAATAATGAATAAAAACTATTTTTTCAAACTATTTTTGTCCAGATAGATAGACAGACAGATAGATAATATAATAATAATAATAATGTACTTACACATACAATATAAAAGTACTGTGTATCCAGCCTTATCTCACAAGGAAACGTAAGTATTTTACGTTTTGTCAGTTTAGTAATACAAGTTATACAGAGAAAATATTTGTATCAGCTTCCTTCAGGAAAACTACAAAGGTATCCCAAATTTTGAAAAACTTTTCAGGTTTTCTCTTAACTATATAATTTAATTTTTCTAAAGCCAAACAATGAGACATTTTCCGCAACCATTGTCCAAAATGCGGGCTTTCTGTATTTTTCCAAAAACAAGGTATTATAAGTTTTGCACGTAATAAACAGAAAGGTAACAGTATCTTATCTGAACTAGTACAAGTGCTTGTAATAGGAAAAATATTTAGAATACAGTTTTGGACATTTGGGTGAAATAGAAAAATCTACTTATTTTTATTAGAGAATACAACATTGCATGTAGTACAATACAGTGTAAAAGTTTTTTTTTTTTTTTGCATGTAAGATCATTAATTTCTGCCTAGCAAAATGGTTGTAAATACATGTACAGAACAAAACGCATCCTTAGGACATATAAAAAAGAGAAAATAATAATAACAGATTAAAAAAAATTATAAAATAATGATAATAATAATAATAATAATAATAATAATGATGATAAAAAAGAAAAAAAGATAAAGTGAAAAAAGGAAGAAAAAGATGCCTTGTTCTCTGATACTTCACAGAGTTCAGTATGGCTCATTATTGACCAATTAGAGGCATGATAGCAGACCATCTCTTTAGGAAAATAGTTTTTTGGAGTCATAATGCACATGTTATTCGTTCCATTTGATACAGTTCCCACACTTTTTGAATCCAAGCATTATATTATGGAGGTTCAGAATTTTGCCATTTACAAGCATTTTACATTTTACAAGCTGCAGCAGGTAGGATTTGTAATAAGTAAATTTTTGATCTGCCATCAAAGCCCTCATGGCATAGACCTAGCAGAGCAACTGTGGGATCTTCTGAAAATTCATAATGGAAGATTTCCTTAAGGGCATTTAATACTTCTTTCCAATAGTTACTTAATTTAGGACATGACCACAAAATATGGGTGTGGTTACCAATATTCTGGCCACAATTTCTCCAGCACTTGTTAGAGCAGGAAGGGTTCCATTTCTGAAAAATCTAGTTATAACCTTCCATTTGAATTCTCTCCAGATATTAGAATTGGTCACAAAATGTACTTCACTGCAAACTTCCTGACAAGTTTCCAGAGAAAGTGTTCTATTCATTGCAGTATCTCTCATTTCTCCTGGTATATCCTGTTTTAATACTATGGATAAAAAGTCTAGATTTTCTCCCAAAAATGTTTAACCAAAGGACACTTCCATGAATAATGATATAGAGTTCCTATCTCTTTATTGCATTTTATGCTTTGATTAAAATATGTTGGGATTAAATTTGTGAAGTAATTCTGGAGTTATGTACAGTCTCCTATTCCATTTATGCTACAGAAGTTTAAATCATGTATTACTTGTCTGGGTTTGTGCCTTCAGACACTCTGCCATTCATCTTCTGTGATACTCTCTCTGATATCTTGACACCATGCCAAACAGTTTTTTTTTCTTCTGTACTTTCCTTGCATTTAGTGGAAATTAATCTGTAAAATAAAGAAAATTGGCCATCCCCATCAAAATGGTTTAAAGTAATATATTCTAAAGACGATATATCTGGCAAAACGGGGGAATGTTAAAACGGGTTTTGTTAATAAAATTTATTTTTTGAAGATATTTAAAAAAAAATGTGATTTAGGTAAATCAAACTTTTGTCCTAATTCTTGAAAACTGAGCATAGTTTCATTATTAAATAAATCACTCACCTTACTCAAATCTTTTAAAGCCCATATTTTAAAGCCAGTATCATAAGTCCCAGGTGTAAAGTTAGCGTTACCCCAGATAGGGGTAAATTGTGATAATTGTGGAACCTGCATTAGGTTAACTAAATATTTTTTTTACAATTTTAGGTTAATTAAACATAAAACAGGTGGCGCAGTTGGTAGTGCTGTCGCCTCACAGCAAGAAGGTCGCTGGGTCGCAGGTTTGAGCCTCGGCTGGGTCAGTTGGCGTTTCTGTGTGGAGTTTGCATGTTCTCCCTGCGTTTGCGTGGGTTTCCTCCGGGTGCTCCGGTTTCCCCCACAGTCCAAAGATATGCGGTACAGGTGAATTGGGTAGGCTAAATTGTCCGTAGTCTATAAGTGTGAATGCTTCCCAGAGATTTGCGGCTGGAAGGGCATCCTCTGCGTAAAACACATGCTGGATAAGTTGGTGGTTCAATCCGCTGTGGCAACCCCAGATTAATAAAGGGACTAAGCCGAAAAGAAAATGAATGAATGAATAAACATAAAACAATTCAGTTGTCAAAAAACCTCAATATTTGTGGTCATTTTCATTTTTAAATCAGCTTATTTTAAATAAGTAGTTTAAACAAGCAGCAAATATTTATATATTTGAGTGTAGATAGATAAAAATTATTAGTAATAAAAAAAGAAAAAAAAAAAGATTTTTTCATGACAATTTTTTGTCCAGGGAACAACACAACACATCGACAGAATAGAGTTTGCAGCTACCTCATGTAGCATGTTTTTTTTCATTGATACATATTTAATGCAAATACAATTGCACTTGAATGGTCTCTCCACTGTCCCTCTCGCAGCTCCTTGGCTTCTACGACCAAAGCCAATAGCGCACACAAGTGTGTCATTCACATGCTAAACAGGGGCATCCAGACACTTGTCCCCAGACTTACTAACTAATCTATTGAGTCCCAAGACACAACCTTTCCTCCACGCCAACTGAATGTGTGAGCAGCACCGCCATCAGCAAATACCAATAGGAAAATATCAAGTATTCTTTGAGGTCGTATTATACCCACTTTGAAGGTGAAAAGAAAGAGGGGCTGGGATGTTTTTTTTTTTAACTCCCTGGTATTTTCAAGGTCCTGCGATAAGCAACTGACTGTGATATCCGGCTGTCTGTCGGAATGATCTTCACTGGACTCAGAGGTGTTATTCTGAACGTCTGTCCTCCATCTGACCCTGCGAGATCTCGCTCTGTCTGCACTAGTCCCTTTTATCGGCGCTCTAATCGCTATTCTGTTGCCTTCGTGTTACTGCAGTTCTCAAATATTAAAGAACATCTGAATAAATAAGAAATTGTGACAGG
Organism: Danio tinwini; assembly: GCA_903798205.1. Classification (NCBI taxonomy): domain Eukaryota; kingdom Metazoa; phylum Chordata; class Actinopteri; order Cypriniformes; family Danionidae; genus Danio; species Danio tinwini. The sequence goes on along the minus strand of CAIGQZ010032287.1, from coordinate 11,486,513 downwards.
ATTTTTTTTTTTGAACACCCTTTCATTCAGGGGGATAGATAGATAGATAGATAGATAGATAGATAGATAGATAGATAGATAGATAGATAGATAGATAGATAGATAGATAGATAGATAGATAGATAGATAGATAGATAGATAGATAGATAGATCATACATTTATTTGTTCGTTCATTCGTTCCCTCTTTCCATTGTTTGTTCAGTCCTTTCTTGAATCCTTCCTTCGTTCATTTTGTCCTTCCTTCAATTCTCCCTTCATTCGTTCGCTCATCCATTTATTCGTCCGTTCATAATTTTGTTCCTTCATTAGGTTCTTTGTTCCTTTATTCATTCTTTCGTTTGTTCGTTCCTTCCTTCCTTAGTTTGTTCAGTCCTTCTTTGAATATTTTCTTTATTTATTTGTTCCTTTCTTCCATTCCTTGTTCGTTCTTTTCTTCATTCGGCCCATCCTTTCATTCTTCATTCGATCCATTTAGTGATTGTTTAAGGTTGTTTGGTGATTTGAGTCATCATACAGTCGATATCCTTCATTTTCTCATCAGTGACATGCAGTCTATAAAAAGTCTCTGGGTTATTGAGTGTAAAGATTTGGGACATCTTTTTGGACATTTTAATGCTTCCAAAAGGTTTGCTGCATTTATAAAGTACCCATGACAGGAATCGCAGGACAGATTTTTTTGCTTTAGCCAATCACCATAGACAAGAAAGAAATAAAGTAGTGACTGCAGGTTGAAAGAAAATAGTGAAGTAAAAGTACCAATACAGCACTAAAAATGTAGACAAGGGTAAGTAAAAGTGCACATTTTTAAAACTACTTAGCAAATTACAATTTTTAAGAAAAACTGTTTAATTACAGTAATTGGAATATTTGTAATTTGTTACGTTCCACCACTGCTGGTGAGTAATTAATTAAAACAAATACATTTTTGGGTGAACTAACCCTTTAAGGTGTGAGCATTTCAAGAAAGCATGCAGGCACAAGAAACTGTACCATTTGTAACTTTAATAAAGAATAATTCTATTGAATTATTTATACAATGACTACAATGAATGTGGTTAAATTCCCCTGAAAACCATAAAGCACTTTTTATTTAACTTTTATCTTTGCTATTGTTTTTACATATGCTTTGTAATTTGTTTATTATACTCTCAAAATCCATATTTTTGCTGCTTGTTCAAATTACTTAATTTAAATGAGCTGAATCAACACAATTGTTGAGTTTTTGGGGAGACAAATAAATAGCTTTATGTTCAATCCACTGAAATTTGTAAAAACAATTAAGTTAACCTAATCGATTTTTGTTAGGACAACACATAGAAATTCTGTGAAACCCAGCATTTTTACAGTGTATTTTATGAATGATTAATTACTCTACATATTTATTCTAATCACTTCAAATGAATCAATTCCATCTGAGAGAATTCATAGAGCTACTCAAGTTATCAGGTAAAATTTTATTCCAATTGCAAGATAATTAGCAGAAATCAAAACATTGCAATGTCAGATTTTTCCAATATTGTGCAGCCCTAATAGAAAGACACACCGATAGTTTTTTAAAGAGACAAGCCCTTTTCATTCTGGTCTTGTTGTACTGTATGCCACACATACTAGAAAATCACTTACAAAATCTCTTTTAGATCATACAAAGGCATACAGCAGCGTTTTGAGTGTTCAGGACTCAGCAGAACACAGCGACTCTTACCTTCTCAATGAACTCTAATGACAGTCCTATTTGTCTTTCTCTCACAATGCCTCCGCCCTGACCCTTCTCCTCTTCCTTTCTTTCTCTCCACCTAAATCTATCTCTCGTTCCCTCTGTTTCTCAGCCTAATCTCTGCAAGTCCGTGCATGAGTCACGCTGTCTGCCGGCCCGCATCCCTGAGCTGGACAGAGACAGTGGGAAGCACTTAATGACGGCCTTGTATCGTAATTCATTATTGATGATGCCTGTTTTCTCAGACAGAAGCATTATGGGGGCTGATTTTCCTCTTCCGAAAGGCCACGTGTCACACGGCCATCCCTGCTAACCGATTGGACCTGAATTCAATGATTCAGACCCATTTGCGCTCAACACGAATTCGAAATTAAACCAATTATCTTTCTTAAATGTTATTTTTACGGGGGTGATAATGTCTGACTGTGCATGATTCTCTCTTTTTTGGCATGAAGAATAATTTGCAGTTACTCCCCTATTATTTTTTAAGGCCATTCTCTGTAAATCCTATGTGAAAAGATCAGCAGTTTCTAGAAATTCATCAACTATACAAACAGCCATGTTCAAAGTCATTTAAATCCCCTCTTTTCTTCAGTCTTATTGCTCAATTTTAACTTCAGTAGATCTTCTTGAACACATGCTTTTAAGTGAATATGAAATATTCTGAATGGCAGTTATTGTGGAAGTGGAAATTAAGTGAAAATGTATATTTGGTTTCAACACACAACCAGATCAGCGTTAAGTAGGTATCCTTGGTACAGCCACAGCCATATCACCCTGCAGCCCAAGACCGGTTACTCACTAAAGCTAAGCAGGGCTGAGCCTGGTCAGTACCTGGATGGGAGACAACATGGGAAAACTAGGTTGCTGTTGGAAGAGGTATTAAAGAGGCCAGCAGGGGGCGCTCAGTCTGTGTGAGTTGTAATGCCCCAGTAAAAGTGAAGGGGACACTACACTGTCAGTGGGCGCTGTCTTTGGATGAGACGTTAAACTGAGGTCCTGACTCTCTGTGGTCATTAAAAATCCCATGGCACTTCTTGTAAAGAGTACGGGTGTAACCCCGGTGTCCTGGCCAAAGTCCCTCAATCGGCATTTACCCATCATGGCCTCCTAATCATCCCCATCCACTATATTGGCTCTTTCACTGTCTCTTCACTCCACCATTAGCTGGTGTGTGGTGAGCGCACTGGCACCATTGTCCTGTGGCTGCCGTCGCATCATCCAAGTGGATGCTGCACACTGGTGGTGGTGTGGAGACTCCCCTCATGATTGTAAAGCACTTTGGGTGTATAGCCATACACAATAAATGCGCTATATAAATACACATTACATTACATTTGTAGGTACAGTTTATATTAAAGGCTGCCCAAGTATATTTCATGACACTTTTTTTTTACTATTATTATGATCCTTTTACACTTTTTTGTATCCGCACAAGATAAACAAACGTCTGTGATCGATTAACCAGTGGAAAATCCTATCTCACTCTATATGTTTTGTACCACTTTTTCTGTGTGCGCGAGAACCTCAACATCCCCACAGACAGTCTCACGTGCTCTGCATCGACTCACAGAGACGCACCTTTTTCAGACTAAACAATGCATACGGCTGGGGTTTGTAAATCTCCTAAAATGTCAGGGATTCAACTTTTGCTTTCTCTGCATTACCTTTTTATTCTTGGCTTTGCAGCTGAAAGCACATGCACAGCCACAAGAGCAAGCAAGAGAAACATTCAATAATTAATTCTTTAATCTAAACAACTTAGAAAAACCATTAGAAATTAGAAATGGTTAATCAGATTTGGCCAGAGATACTGTCTGTTTTTATTAATTTCTTCTATCATTTATTTCTCATTTGCTGTGTATTTTAATAATTTGATGATGTAAATTATTCAACATTTTAAAACAGACATATCATGTCAATAAAGTAATCTGAACTGGAACTTGAGAGAGTAAGAGAGCAGCTTTTACCAGTGAATTCGCATGGCTTGTGAGTAGCATACAGGTAAGAGAAATAGTGGATTAAAAAAAAAACTTTAACCCATTGAAAAGAAAAAGTGTATAACAGTGTCATAATAAATGAAAATATTGTTAAAAAATCACATAATTTTTTTATTTGTCGCATGTAGTTTTACATTTATTTGCCATGGTTGAAAGGTATGTTTCAATCCGGCTACCACTGCAATTATATTACAGGAAGCACTAAAGCCTATTCATGCTTAAAACCCAGTATTTAAAATTCTAATGCATGGCAGTCAGCACAAAATACATTTGATAGAGATTTTTCTTTACTTGAAGTTGCCAAAAATGTATTTTTGATGGCAAAAGCTGAAATATTATATTTAAGGGATTGGAACAATCTTTAATAATGACATGTGCTTTCTGTTTAATTCTCATTAAATACATTTCATTTAGTTGCCTTTGTGCTTCATCTACAATTGAATTGCCAATTTTTACTACTTGACACAGTTTTTGCTTTTCTTTAACTAGTAACAGTCCATACCATGCAATCATGTTAAAACTATATTGTTATAACAAATTCTTGTATACCATCTCCAGAATATCTTCACTCACACAAAACTGTTGTAAGCTCCTAATAAGGTACAATCTCTGCATTGTTTAAACAATAAAAAAAAGGATTCTACATTTCCAGCAAATGTCAACCATCAATACATTTTCCTAAATATTCAAAGCATCCAACTAGGCCTGCACAATATATTGTTTCAGCATCGATCATTCGCAATAGTCACATCACGAGTATATGCAGTATTGAGTCTGGATTATGATTTATCATTTTCAAGTGTTTCTTAAGGCCTGTGACTGTGATGGTTTTAAAAGCATTTAGGCATAAGAAAATGTACCGTTTGTAATTTTGAAAAAATAATAATGATTTTTTTTTTCGAATTGTTTATAAAACAAAGACTATGCAGTATATTATTTTACTTTTGATTATTCAGTCACTGTATACCTGACAACAATTTGACTCCTCGGAAAACAATAAAATGCTGTTTATTTAATTTTTCTTTATTGAACTTATCTAAGCTTATGTGATCTAAAATTTTTGATTCTTTACAAACATTTATTCAACTCATCTAGTGAAATTGTTTTCATATTGCAATATATGGCTGTGTTCTATTCCCAGTTATTCCCCCTATGTCATATTCATTTAGAGCATTCTAACATTTAAACTTGGAATTATAAAAAAAAAGCATTATAGTCATCACTCTTTGGTGTAATTTGCTTTCAGAGTATTTTTAAAGTTCAGTTTTAGCGATCCTCATGTTTACAATTGCGCTCCCTTCACAGTGCACTTTGAAAACATTGATGTCATTTTGAACACAGGCGTGGACCATGACAAAAGCTATAGGTGACCTATTATTAAAAAAAGCTGAATTTATGTTGCGTCTCCAAAGCTACAAAAAACATAGCATGCATTAATGCTTTTAATTTATAGGTTATTTATAAAGTATTTGTACTGTATATGACATGGGTCTGTTAATTAGAAAATTTCTGCAGTGGTTTACATGTCAAATTGTAAAAGTAGACTTTGCAAAAAAAATTAAATAAACAATATCCTACTTAATAATAACAATAATCATCATCATCATCATCATTATTAATAGTATTATTAAAGTAGGATTTTTTTCTTAATAAATAATAAATATTAAATTTAATTTCTTAATAAATAGCCTCAATATTTATTTATTTATATGATTTATATATGATATTAGAATACATGTTAGCTTTTTAAAGTGATTTAATGTTTTAGAATAGAATATGTATTGATATAGGCCAAAGATATAGGCCATTTACATATATTTCAATTAATATAGAAAACGAGTGCATGTTTTTACCAAAACTAATATTGGATTTTTTTAAATGCGTGTGCATGTAAAGGAATATAATTTGCACAAAGAAATTATGCGGTTCTTCTCCAAAGAAGTTGTTACCACCCTGTTTAGAGCATCATTATGGGCGTTTTTTTATATAACTAACGTGGTTCAAACAATGGATCTGCGACAGAGAAACTACAGGTTTTGAGCAAACACTGGTCACTACATCGTTCTTTTCCCAAACAATGTATCTATGATAGTTCAGCCACGAGTTACGTCATTGTTTGGGAAACACACACAGGTTAAGTCTTTAAATGTCCTGTCATCATGGCAAAGACAAAAGTAATCAGTTATTAGAAATTAGTTATTAAAACTATTATGTTTATAAATTTGTTAAAAAATATTCTTTCCGTTAAAGAAAAATTGAAAAAAATATATATACAGGGAGAGCTAATAATTCTGACTTCAACTGTACATAAAAAATCCCTGTTAAACAAAATGCACATTTGTGTAATTGGACTCAAATAGCACCCGTCTCCTGAAAATAAGAAATCAATACAACATATGCACACAAAAAAATTGTTCATCATTGTTCCTTGTTCCATTAAAAGTCCTAATCACAGATGAGTGCTCTATCATAATAAGAGCAGGACAATCTGACATGCCGTTCTCGCTCAGGTTAAACAGCAGCAGATGGAGATTGTCTCTGGCTTCGTTTGTGAGCAGAATTAATTAGCAGTCACAGCAGCTGACACATCAGTTTTACGCTGACCTGCAATTAAGAATAACACTTCTTTTTGGAGTGTGCGCGTAGAACAACCGTTTCATTGGCAACAGCCTGCACTTCTTTATTTGTAATTAAAGTTTCTTTGGTCTCTGAGGCATTGCAGGACTAAAGAGTAAATCCTGAAGCTACCAGACAAATTTTCGTAACTGATACATTTATTCCACTTAATAGCGAGTGTGAGTGCTTTCCTAACTAAATGAACAGCAAAAATCATTCATTCGAGAATTTTATGTTAGCCTGTTGCTTATTTGTACCTATTTTTTGTTCTATTTGTAAAAATAAAAATAGTCCAAAAGAAAGATTGAGGCAGAACAGTGATTCAATCAGTCATTTGCTTCAGGCTTGAATGAATCAGCTGTCTGAATGAATCACTTGAATTAAGACTTCATTAATCATTCATCACACTTTAATGCATCCCTTCTCCCAATATTTAATATTTGTATATTTTTAAATTATTTAAAACTTTAAGGATAAAAAAAGAGCATTTTTGGAGCTACAGTACAAGTATGCAATGCATACACGTTACATTTGAGCTTCATTAAAATGTCTGTGTTAATATATAAATGCCACTTTTGACTGCTTTTGTTTCCTTGGCAGTGGAAAGGTGGATTTGGTTGAGACTGATTTCATTGGACTGATAACCTATATGGTTTTTATATTATTTGTATTTATTAACAAAAATATAGAAATAAAGGCCATAGAAATAATTCTAAGGAGACAAATATCACACATTTGCTGAATTAAAAGCTAATAAAAACAGATTAAATATTACTGTTAATATATAATATAATATAATATAATATAATATAATATAATATAATATAATATAATATAATATAATATAATATAATATAATATAATATAATATAATATAATACAATATAATATGGCAACACAGTGGGACAGTAGGTAGTGCTGTCACCTCACAGCAAGAAGGTCACTGGTTCGAGTCTCGGCTGGGTCAGTTGGCGTTTCTGTGTGGAGTTTGCATGTTCTCATTGCATTCGCATTAGTTTCCTCCAGGTGCTCCGGTTTCCCCCACAGTCCAATAACATGCGGTACAGGTGAATTGGGTTGGCTAAATTGTCCGTAGTGTATGAGTGTGAATAAGTATGTGTGGATGTGTATTCCGCTGTGGCGACCCCGGATTAATAAAGGGACTAAGCTGAAAAGAAAATTAATGAATTAATATAATATAATATAATATAATATAATATAATATAATATAATATA